>JAPYYQ010000938.1:0-44546 GCA_030522585.1 Anagyrus pseudococci
CTTTGGTGTGACACAAAAATTGGTTTGCAACTATTTTTTTAAAGGGAAGGCTCCGTACTCTATCCGCGGATATCTCCAGCGGGTAGCTTCAGATACATTCTCAAAACTTATTCATTACACATTCCATTACATTACAGTAACCTACATTTGCATAGGTTTCGCTCATCTTTTTTCGCGTAACCATTTTCTCAGTGCAACAATCTCTCAGTGCTCTCGGCATTAGCGAGCTGACAATTTGATGCTTGCAGCTTGCAATATATTACTTCCAACAAAAAGCTTCTATGACGTGTACTTTCATTTCTTCTATTCTATTTTTCGGCTTTGCGATCCGTCATCATACTATGCCGCTGTATATTTTCGGGTCTTCATTACGTGCAAAATAAGTCAAAATGACATTCGTCGTTGTATATTACTTTCCAAGTCCAGAAGGCAAATTTTATGAATCTATAAAAAATATGACTAAACATTTTGCAATACTAAATTTAACTTATACGGTATTGAATATTGTTTACAGTGTAAATTTTGCATTTGCTAAAATTTCTAAATGCAAATAATCTTGCCCACCATTAAATTTTCAAGAAATTTAAGTTTTCATAAAAAATATTAATTTAAAAAAATTAATTTTTTAAAACTGTTCTCTTTTACATAATGTATTAAGTGGGTTTACGCGGAAATGCACTTAAAAAAGAGGAAATTTTCTTTCAACCTTTTTTAAGTTCTTTCTATGATCATAAGAAGCTTCGTGAATGGTATTTTACGAAGTAGAAAGCTAATGTGTACATTATTACATGGGCGCTTCTTGACCAAGGAACTATAGATTAAACTCTAGCATTAATTACACTCAATTACCAGATATTAAAAAAAGAGTTTAATTATTATCCATTTTTTAAACGATGAAATGAAATCATTTGATTTAGGCTAATAAAAAATGTAAATAATAATTGTCAGTCTCATTAGAATATTTGTTCTCCATTCGATAATTTTCCAACGTATCATCCTTTGAAATGCATTCTGTTTTAGTTGTCACATTGCTCGGCTTTCAACGGCTTGTTCTGCATGTGATACAAGTTCACCGCGTATTCTGTGCCACAATCTCGGAGTGCACTAACTTTTTAAAGGGGAAAAAAGAAGACAAAGAGAAAAGAGAGAAAGAGAGAGAAGGGAAAAAGAAGCTTTCTTTGAAAATCAATACAGATTGCCGGGTATGTTTTCGATCGTTCCGGCTGAGCTCAGAGGAAAAACTTTTCTATTTGCGTCGAGTAGAAAATGCTCGAATGCCAAGAACGTTACAAAGAGAGAATATCCTAGCGTCATTATATCATTCCTCAGCGATGTATTTTTCCCTACACCAAGCTAATTTCCCAAAGAACTTGCACGCTCTTCTATAATCAGCCAAATGAACACAACGCGCTCGCTATCATCTCCAAATTCAGTTCGGCGTTGAAGCTTACGGAACCTGTCACCGCTCTAGGCAGCAACAGTTCGCCATCCTGTCCCGCCGTAAAATCGAGTAGCTTAATCCAGGTGGGCGTTGATACAGGGAGGCGCATCCAGCTTTTCCGCATCAAGACGGTGGCAAAGCCCTCCCGTTCATGAGCAGTCGCGTGTAGCGCCCGGAGAGAGCTATATAACGTCATAACGCTGGGAGAAATTCCGACGAGACACGCGAGCCAATGTCGGCGTTAAAGCCGCGCGCAGCTCCGTCAGGTCGCGATTATGCAGAGAGCGCGTTCGCTTCTCCTTCCGGAGCGCGATATTAGCCTCGTGCGCTACGCGTTCGCTCGTGCGTGCCAGCCCGCCCAGAAGTGCTGGCTGGGATATATCGAATAAATTTCGAATGGATTAAGATTGGCCGAGAGGCTCTGCGTACTGCTTTTAGCCGGCGCGCCTTTCCGTTATTTTCGCATTGGAAGGCAAAGCTCTCTCGGGAACGAGTGAGAGTGAGAGAGGTTTTACAGTCGCGGCGCCCGGCCTCGAAAGCTCGGATTTGCCTTTGTGCCGCGCTTTGAATTCCGCGAGCTTTGCGCCAGCTGTAAAATTGTTGTTTTATATCGCTCCTTCACCCCCTCAGCTCCCCGCGGCACAACAGCAACGCGCTCTAGTTCTTCAAGGAGCAACGGCTTTCGGATACGTATATTCACTGCGTAAGTACGCTAGTTTCGTTACAGTCCCATCCCTCTTTGCCCCCTCCCCCCGCCCCGCTTACGTATATTTCTTTGATGTTTATTTGATACGGAGTATTGATTTTCCTTTCCGTGTTTTAAACATAAATTTCCCGGTAATACGCTTACGTTAATGCAACAGACGAGTAAAAAAAAACAGCAATGGTGAAAGATATAAAGATCGTACAAAGATTATTGTGTCGGAGTTACGATCGTATATCCTCCGATATGTCATTAAACGTAATTAATAATGAAAGGCTGAGAAAGCATAATTTCAGGTATTACGAGCGTCAAGCATTTAATTACAGCTAGCGCGACAGGTCGCTCTCTCTTGCCCGCGATAAATTTTCTAAAAGTACCGTAGAGAGAGAGAGAGGGAGAGAGAGAGAGAGAGAGAGAGAGAGAGAGCCGACAAGAAGCGTACATCGCTCGTCGGCGATCGATGCGGCTCGCTCGTTACGACGCCTCCGGCCTTTCAAGAATTCGTTACCACCGACGCCAGGGCGCTTCCTGTCTGCAAGCTCTCACGCGCGCGCGAGAGAGAGAGCCTCGCCCCCCGAAACTAACGGATATACTCGGGACATATCTAGCGGTGGGCGCGGGGGGAAATCCCCTCGACTAACGACACAATCAAATTATCAATAGCACTCTCTCTTTCTCGATTCATGCCAAGTCGTCGCCGAGGGGAGCTTGCGTAGTTGCGCGCGTTTTAAAGCTCTACCACCCTCCCGGCGCTCCCCGGTGGCCGCGAGCTCTCTCTCTTTATTTCGCTTTATTGCGTCGGCGCGAAAGCTCTGGGCAAAGACCCGTGCGAGAGCCTCGATTATGCAAGCATCGCGTGCCCCTTTCCTCCTCCTTCCTTTTCCCACCAACCACTCTACTTCTACCTTGGCATCAGAGACGCCATTTCGAGGGCCTCCCTCGAGATTATTGGAGCTGAACTTTGGCTTGGCCTGCTTTCATGGCTCACGACGGTTAATGCTCGGTTACGCCTTTTCGCTTATTTTGAGATCTTATTTTGTGATATTTTTTGCCTCCTACACCCTACCAGCTTCGATAGAGATTGGGATTACTGGAGGCTGATTAAGTGCGACGCTTGTTAATTACACTGTGTGTAACGAGCTGTCGAGAGTTATTCGACGATAGGTTTGGGATAATAGCTTTGTAAATAATTTCGAATGACTGTGCCGAGGCCCGCTTGTCGTTAAGTACACTGACATTGATTCATTAAATTTATATTTGTAAACCGTAATATTTCGCGTGCGAACTCTTTTTGAAACGTATTTTTAATTATTTGCGTAAAATATATATTATTTTTCTCGTCACGCTAACTGTGAAAAAAACGCGCGGCTTAAAAGTAGATTTTCTAAAAATATTACACTCCGATGTATCATTGTGTTAATTAAGCCTAATTATTAACTAATGAATTAAGTTGAGTTACATGACATTAAAAAAAGGGTGTTTTAATTTAATAAAGTAAATTTCCTAGAATTAAAATGATTATATTAGCATAATGGTTTTGAGCGGGGCTTGTTAAACAAATAAATTTCAATGTATTATTATTACTTTTTTTTATATTCCTTTTAGTGATATAACGAATTACTGCAATTGATTTAATTTAATCCTAACGTTCTACCAACGAAAAAAACTGAATAAAAGATTTGAGATGTTCCATGTTTCATTACGTAAATTATGATTTTTACTGGTAAATAGATGTATTTTGTAAGTTATTAATTATTGTTTAGAGAATTTATTTATCATTGTTTAGATAACATAATTTAAAATAAACATTTTTGGATGCCTTAATGACTATACCGACTCTCCCGGTTAGCTATATAGGGCTCAATGAGGTACACCGCTGACCTAATTAATATCAGAAATGGCATATTAATTACAACTACTATATTAATTCGCGTAAACGAATTAAACTGCCATTTTGTGATAATTTAATTTGAACCATCGTTTACGTTGATTCGCCACAAAACTCTCGAAATGGCCTTTTTTAATTACAAAACAATTTCCCTCCTTCGTTTATCAACACATCTCATAAATACACTTGCACACACGATCCAGTCGTTCTCGTTAGAAGAACAAATCCAAATTTTCATTTCTCCCAAATAAAATCCCCCCTTTTTTCACTCGGCTACTTTGCCCCTCACGCGGCTCAAGCTATCCATGACAATTAGCAATTTGCATATCCACTTGGGCGCGAAGGCCTTGGCGTCCCGGTGGCAAAGTATGGTGACCGGCCAACCTGTAGGCGTCCACAGAGGATGAGTGGAGGGGGAGGGGACACACCCACACACGATGAGTGGTTCCACAACCGCAACCACGCGAGTGTTCCGTATGTAGGCTGCACTTACATACTCTACCGGCAGTGGCCGACCGAGCGTGTAGCTTCTCATCACCCCACCTCCCCCTCCCCCCGACGGGAGCCCTCGAGGCGCAGCGTGCCAAATTACATATGCGGTTACCGTGCTCGGTCGATTCGCGGCTGAAAGGTATGCGTGTTATGAGGTAGGCGGTCGTGCGTAGGCGGCGAGTAATCAGCCTCCCTCTTCTCCCCCTCAACTATACGACGAGGACGATGGTGGAGAAGCCCTCGCGGGGGGTGGGAGGAGGGGCGCCGTGTTATCCGAATTATCATGATGCGCCCCGGGGGCCTGAATTATCTTTAAAGCTCGTTCCGCTTTAAACAATAATACACACAGCGTCGCTCAGAAAAGCACAACGACGCTTCTCATCTATTTTTTAATCGTTTTGTGTGTAAGCGCCAGTGAAGATAAAAGCCAATATAATTACCAAAGTGTGCAAAAGTCATTTCGCACCGACGGCACTAAAGATTTCGGTCAGTCGTTCGAGGCTCTCTCTCTCTCTCTCTCTCTCTCTCTCTCTCTCTCTCTCGCGTATGCTGCAGACGTACCAACAAGCCGTAGGGGGACCGTATACCGAGTCTTCGCTGCTCATAGAACACACGTATACACACACATATACCCAGCTCCACTGAACAAGCCCCTCGAGCGTCTCTCTATGCTCGTGCCACGAGCGCGTCAGTAGTCGGGGTGGCCGAGTCAAAAGCCGACTTTTTGGCACATCATCGGACGACTGCGCCGACTCGTGTGTGTGTGCACTGCCTAGCGCACGGCCCTAGTCTAGCCTATTTTTCTTCTTTTTCTCTTCTTCTTTTTTCTACGTCCAGCTTAACTTTGCTCCTCTCATTCGCGACTTTTGGTGGCAAAAAAAAAAAGAAAATGTTTATCCGACCTTTTTGTTCGTTAATCTCGTTCTTTTTCCTTATTTTTGAACGCTCCACTGGGGTAGGACTGAACTTAATCCGAACGTTAATGCGATTAATAGAAAGGTAAGGTCTACGAGCAACTTGATAAAAAAGAAGAAGAGTTTGAATCTACAGCTTTATTTAATTTATCCTCTATAAAAGACCAGATTAACGCCATATTTACAAACGCGAAGAGCAGGCTTGGTAAAAGAAAATAAAAAAGAAAACAGTCCCTTAGCGTCGAGTTATCCACGGATTTCGGTTGCAATAAGCATTTCTCTCCCCGAGTCATACAGCCGCCGAGTGATCGCCTTGACTTGTACAGCGTGCACACTTGGCAAACCGTGAGAGCATCAATCGGAATCGTTCCCTATCTCTCTCTCAACGCTAAGGGTAAATATTTACCCGAGCTGTCGCGCAAGCATCTCTCTGCGCCTCGCGTCTCTCAAAAGCAATGTTGGACCGCTGAATATTAACTCGCCGATGAAAGAGCCTGGGTTAACGCGCCAGCGCCCAATTAGCTCGGCGATACGCAATAGACAATTATTAGTCTTGCCGGCGCTCTACTCCCCTTACGCTCTCCCTCCCAATACACCACCAGTGGTTCGTCTGTAATTTATCGGTTCGCTTGGGAGATTACCCTGTCTCGGCTCTCAGTTTTCTCGGCTAAATTTTTACGACGAATACCGCGATTGTTTTCCAATTTTTCATTGCTCGCTATCTGAATCTTGAATTTTCTTGGGTAAGTGTTTTATTTCGCTCGATAAAAAAGAAAGAAAAGCTCGCACGCAGCTATAGAGCGTACCGCATCGGCGACAGGTAGTAAATTAAAGACCCTGACAGTTCCAGCGGAATCACCACTTCAGCCCGATCTCCTCAAAGCGCCCCTCGGGCCCACGCGAAAACGGGGGAAATCTACTTTTCATAAAAATGGAATTCAATATTACGAGATTAAATCGCGTCGAGTCAAGCCCCCCCCGCTTGGCGCGCGAATTCACGCGGATCCCCCAGACCGAGAGAGAATCGTCTCGTTATTCATCTTGTGTGCCGCCGCGGTGACTTATCTCTCCCCTCCTTGCGCGTGTCCGACGCCGGCAAAAGGGAAGGAGTGGGGCGGTTAGACGGAGGAAAATGAAAAAGAGGAGAAGCAAAAGCAAGAGGGGGAGGGTCGGGCAATTTTATGGCTGACTTACTGTCATCGAGAGCTTAGTGCTGGCTGCCGCTGCAGCGCGAGAGAGCCTCCAATCGGTCGGAAGCTCCTCTGTCTCTATCCCGCCTATATCCAAGCCTCTCTCCGTCTTCATAGTTCGCCTCGGGGGCCCACACGGCCTCTTTTTTTCAACGTTTTCCTTTCTCCCTTTCTCCCTCTCTCGCTCTTTCTCTCCTGGCTACGACTACTCTTTTACGCTCCGATTATTTATTTCTCGCTGGACCCTTTGTGTCGCCTCTCTCTCTCTCTCTCTCTCTCTCTCTTCTTTTATGCAGCCACACACACTGTAACAGGGCACTTTGACATTATTTTGCAAAAAGAACGTTTAGCGGAAGATTGAGAAAAAAATAGCGGAGCTCGGGTGAAAAAATACCCGAGTTCGCTTTGAAAAATTTATATAGACGCGCGGCGGAGGCGTATTTTTTTGTCGTCAAAGACGGCCAATGCCGTCCGCCGCCGCGGCTCTGCTTGCCTCGATAATTTTACATTATTTTTTCTAAGAGAGAGAGAGAGCTATAACCAAGTGCCGAGAGCCAAGCTGCCGTAGGGTTAAATAGGGCGGATTGTGGAGATGACGCTACTGCACCGTATAAACGTATATAAATGCTGCACGAAAAAGTGCGCCTTCAAAGTGTACACCTCTGTTTTTTATTTTTTTCCCTACAACCCGTTATTATTTATTTTCGTTAACGAGAATAAAACACGGGAGAGACAAAAAAAATTCGATGAACCGTTACTCCGCTTTTCAACCCCCCCCCCCTTAACGCAACCTTCTATAGGGGCTAGTTATACAGCGATAGAAAAAAGAGAAAAAAAAAGCTCAACGGATGAATCACCGACAATTTGCGTATCGCTCTACCTGCGTATTCCCTTTCAGTTCCCGATCACGTTCCAATCTCCCTTCTTTTTTTCCAAGCCAGTGTTCTTTTCGGGGCGGGGATTTTTTTTCCCCAGCGTACTCGTGTAAATAACGACAATGCGCGCGAGAGACCGATCGATCTGGCAAGCGATTGTTATTCTTATCGCTCTCATCCTTCCTCCACCTCCGTTCTTTTTGGGCCGCTCTCGTAAACAACGGGTGAAGGGGAAGAGGCGCCGAGTGAGAAATTTAATCAATCAAATTGCTCGGCTCCATCCAGCGTCGCACCCGGCTGGAATCTCCTAACAAACGGCCCGAATAGTTTGGATATCGCGTCGCGCGCGCGAACGTATTCCGGGCCTCCCTCCGGTGTGAAAATAAAGATTCGGCCCTTAGCTATTCCCCTCTTGTTTAATTGATTTCGTCGAAGCGTCGCAACCCCGTTGTCGTTTTTCAAATGTTTGTTTGCAGTTACAAGATCGATAAATAAAGTCATTCTTGCGCTCTGTTTCGTTAACAAAGTTTAAATGGTTAATTTAATTATTCTTCTTTTTCTTTCATTTTACCAATCAAAATAAGGTTGTTGGTAGAAGACGAAAAGGCAGCGCTTTTTCGTGAAATGGTATTCCTAAATAGTTGAACACGCGTACTACGTTGCCGATGCCGAAAGAAAAATTCAAGCCTTTGGAGCAGGGCTTTCAAATTTTTCGAAAGCTCCCCCCCCCTCACCCAAAGCCTCTGGCCAGCTCGTCTTTTACTACTGGATATAGGTATAGCCGGGCAACTATCTTCGACAGATTTTTCAGCGGTGAAAGGAGATCGAAGTAGAGAGAAGCAGAGAGAAAGTAGAGGGTCGGAAGGAGGCCAACTCTTTCGGGCTCGCTTGGGATAATAATCGAATTTCCAAGCTCCTTTCTTTTCACTTACACACTACTTCCTCCTTGGCCCCCTTTTTTTCTCCCTCCCCTTCTTTTCTCTCTCCTTTCCGCATTCGTTTTCCCGACGACTTTTGCGCCGGCTGCTGCTGCAAAAGCGGCTAATAAACTTATTGACACCATTACTTTCTTTATTTCGCCTCTTGTTTTCTCCACTGCGCGGCTGATTGAATTATTAATTTCATCGAACTTTCATTACTTCGGTTTTTCTTTCTTGACAACTTTTCTTCGCTCGCTTTTTATCCCCCTAGCACGCGACCCTTACCTTCCCAGAGTCGCTCGTCATTTTCAACTTTTCGGTACAAGCTTTTCATTTATACTTTTGACTTTATTTAATAGTTTGTGTATTTCAGGGTTGGGGCTGTATTTTAAAGAGCGTCGATAATTTTAAATAGCAGTGACAAAACTTAATTAAAATGAAAATGTTTATCCAATTCTATTCTTGTTGCTTATACGATATTTTACTCTTTACAAGCTGCTACATTTTCCACACTGGTCATAAGGATTAACGTGGACACGGAAACATTAATGTAAGATCATTGACTTCGGTATAGTAGATAAGTTTATGAAAGTTTTCTAATTTTATAAGCTTATCCGTAGCTTAAAACTTTTTACCTAGTTATTATCTGCATATCTAAAGAAAGACAAAACAGACTATACTATTATAATCTTCGAAGTTTTTTAATTATTCACTAAATTAAGTTTACAAGCTAAAGTACAGCTTAGATATTATATTTTTTCATTTACGGTTACACACATACTACACACCCGAAGTTTTTATAATCGTATTTCATAACATGACAGTCCAGTAATTAAAACTATAATTCTTTGTTTCCATTGTTTTTGCCGTTGGCTTTTTTCGAATTTCCGACAATTTTTCACACAATCCCTACAGTGAAAAAATCGTTCCATTGAACCCAATATTATCTTGTCGCGCTACGATTATTGATAAGACCATGACGTTTTATTTTCATTAAAATCGAAGAAATTCCATTTCCAGGCTCTCAAGTGCATTTTCACAAAGCTGTGAATGGCACAGGGGGGAGGGGCAAAGAGTACCAAATCCATTTTCATCGATCAAACCGTTCCGTAATCGTCGGCAGGTTCATTCGCGCGCAACGTCGACTCTGGCACCTCCAAAAAGAAAGAAAGAAAAAGACGAAAAAAAAGAACGAGGGAGATTAAAAATGACATTGAACGAGAGATCGAGGTCGGCGAGCCAGTCGTGCGCGGGAAAATTCGATTGGTCGTGTGGTAAGCGCAGAATCGGTCCGATCGGGACTCGCGTGCTCTCTCGCGGAATTCTTGAGGCTCTGGAGTGCGCGCGCAAGGCTTTAATGAAGGAAAGCACTGCTAGCGAGAAGGAGAGAAGGCAGAAGAACCGGAAACTAGCTCCAATCTCGAATGAGCTTGGGAGGGCAAGCGATTCCCTCGAGTCGACTTTCAACTGAATTTATGGGACTGCGCCATCGAGAGGCCGATCTTGGCCCTCCGCGCTTGCTTTATCGGGCCTCTTGGCGCCGCTTTCTTCAGCCCCTGCGATTTCTCTCGCAACTCCCCCCCTCTCTCTCTCTTTCTCTTTCTACTAAACCACTTTCTGTCTCAGACTCTCTGGAAATGTGCTTTAACTCCGGCATCTTTCCGTTGGGTTTAAAAGATTAGTTGTTATACGTCGCTTCTTTCCATTAATTGGGTTGTCGTTTTACAGAAACAATTAATTTGGGTAAGGAATTTAATTGGAGTTGTTTCAGATTTTTCGAGTGAATCTTACGATAATAATGAAAAGACGGATTATCATCATCGAGAGAATTGAATCACATTAAAAGTTTTACTTTTAAAGTGGAAGATCAGCAGTTGAAACGCTTTAGCCAAAGCCCACTGTTATCGGACAATTTTGAAAAGTTTGAGACTCCGTAGTATTTTTGAATTTCTCTTTCCGTCTCGATTGGTATTCCGTTCTCCTCTCGATAGCATTGAGAGTGTAATAAGATTTCGGCGAATAAAAAGAGCCAACGGTATTCCAACGGTATCTATATCCACAAGTAGTCTTAGCTGCAGCCACGTCAGTTTTGCCATTGGTCAAGCTCTTGAGAGGCAAAAGAAATAGCGGGAGACAAGTCTTGGGTTGAGAGAGAAAGAGACGAAGAAAGAAACACGATCTGACGCCACGTGCACTTCTTGAGCGGCTCGAGTTTTTTCTCCTCGATGCTGCTCAACTCTCTCGAGTGCGCGAGCAGTGAAAAGAGATACACGTCGCCACCGGGGGTAAATGTAATTTTGTGCTTGATGCCAGCTGATGCCTTTCACGAGACTGATGTGTTGCAGCAGCTCGGAGGAAACAAGACTTATTTCGTTGCAAGAATGCGAGGATCGCGAGATTTTTTCCAAAATAATCCACCGGGGGTTCACCGAAGCTTGATAAAAGGAATGTCTGACTGTATCTTGGATGTACTACTTGTAATTAAAAATAAAGAGTTTTAGATTTCAGTTACATTATAAACAGTAAATAGTAAGAGAAAAATATAATGTTTTTCTTTTCAAATCAAACGGCACGAATAGAAATGCGTTGTTTATTTTTTTTCTAGATATCAGTTTACAGAACAAAAATCGAGTTTTCGTTTTCTGTTTTCTCAACTCGATCAATAACCAACATGTGCTTTTGATAAATGCAAATATTGTCGGAACTTTATTTTTTTCCTTTGACCTTCCGATTCGAAAACTCGTTGGTAAAAAAATGTTGTATTTATTTTGTTAAACGACGAGTATCGCTACTTTAAATTCCAACCAAGTTTCATCCGGTTATAAACGTTAAATGCGAAAGCTAGAAAGAATGTCATTTAATTCGAGCCCTCGTGCTTCTATCTACAACCTATAATCTACGCATTTTCGAGGTATACGAATCGTTGAGGACAAATCTTGGGGAAGTGAATACGGTAATCGAGTAAACGAGAAGCGGATATCCACGATAACGAGAGCGAAATAGATATTGAGAAGCGATGGAAATGTCAATACTGATTCCTATAGGTAAGAGAAAAAAGAAGAGCAATAAAAGCCTTGCGAATACTCTCGTTCTCAAATTTAATTTGGTTCTTAAACTCTAAAAATAACACTTGTGAGAAAATAAATTTTCTTACGGTTTAAATTAATTAGCGCGAATATTATTGTGCCAAAAGGCTTCCGTAGTGAGTAGATGTACTTAAAATAAATTTCCTCTCAAATTAAATCTCCTTTTGCTTTTGCACAAGAGAAAAGATTGCCAAAAATGCAGGAATTGTTGGAAACGCAAAGAGAGGAACTTTGGAAAGGGAGTCGACCGGAAAAGATATTGGGATATTTAGAGAAATTTTACGAGTACGCATGAAGAGGAAAAAAAGAGGAAGCGGAACGAGAAATGTGCAAGGGGGAGGGGAGGTCGCATTTACGTAGATCGCATATTGAGAAATCGCGATAGTGGAGCCATACGAGAGAGAGATGGAGAGGGACGGAAGGAAGGAGAGGCTCGATTAGAAAATTGCGTTCTACTTTTCCGCGAAACGGAAGCGAGGGAGGCCGGGGTCGGAGTTGAAAAGCGAAGCTCCGAGCCAAAAACCCACTGCGAAAAGCCAAGTGAATCGGGATGTCCATTTGTTCGGCAGCGGGGCTAAATTTTAATTCCAAAATTCAGAGAGAAAGAGAGGGTTGCAGCGCACGCTCCGTGTATCAATACACGCGTGAACACCGGATCCGCGGAGATTTGTTTTTCATTAACAAATTCCTTCTTTGTGTGCGCCGATGAAATATTTCCCCTGGATTCTTTTGCCGAGCCTCCCTCCCACCACCCCCATAACCCTCTACGTGCACTCGTTTAATTACCAGAGAGAGAGGAAACTTTATTGCGGTGACGAGGAATTTATCAATTTTGAACCGGCGGAGAGAGCACAGTTTTACGGCTTTCCCATTTGTCTCGCGCGTCTATTTAATCAAAGGTTTTATTGTAAAAATAGCCCGATATTACGTGTGTCTCCCTCTCGCCCAATTTCGACGAAAATGCAGGTCGCCTGGAAAATATGACTGATTTTAAATTATTCACTGGAATTTTCAATTCCCCTCTAATATATCAATCGAAAATTCGGTGTAAATAACAATTAGTACCCCGTACTTCGGCCATCAGCTTAACAATTTTCCCCATTCTTTTTTCTCTTCTTATTTCGTCCCAGGATCATTGCCCGCGGGGAAGCCCCGAGGCCTCGGTAAGACTCAGTTCTTGATTCCCCCTTGGCACGCGGACAGTGCATTCTCATGTCAACGTCCACTTACTTAGTTCAACCCTCTTTTCGCGCGCGAGTGTCCGTCCTTTCTTGCCGGAGAGACAAAGGGAAGACAAGCTCGCGTTCCTACCCGACAGCTATTGGGAAATTTGGACTTTCGTGCTACAAAACTGCTGCGAGAGAAATACGTGAGTTCTAGATTTCCTGGCCTAAGGCAACGACGCTTGCGAGACTAGAGGACTATCATTGCGACTCGTTTTGGCACTAAGGAACAAAGTAGAAATGAACTTGATGGTTAAGGGGCTAGCCGATAAAGTTAAACGTTCAATTATAAAAATTCAAGTGATTTCAAGTGATTCTCGAGAATATTTAAAAAATTGAAGCTTTTGGGCTGAAGTTTCAAGATATACTTTAAAAAAAAGAAATTTTTTTTTAGATCTAGATTCAGCGAATGTTCTTTAAAACCAGTCTCTATTTTCTTTTCAAGTCGCCACTAAGAGCAAAAAAGTCTAAGCAATTCGAAAATTTTTCGCTTATTCAGCCTGATCAGTATAAATATATACTGCAGCGCTCTGTCCACGTTCTAGGCGGGCGCGCGGGCGCTTACGCACAAAATGGGGTATGCAGAAGCAAGACGATCTCGCCGGGATACCAAAATACCGCGAATTTTCCACCGAAAAGTGAAAATACCAAGGAAGAATTACAAAATTCCCATAGCACGGATGCCTAGCTCTAGCCGGCGTGTCCTCGGTTTACTTTTTCAAACTATACCCCGAACATACGCGTACGTACGCATATGCAGACTGTAGACTCCTTTTTTTTCGGTCCACTTAATCGTTTTTTTTTCTGCAACACAAACGTTACGCGGCTGTCTTTTTTTTCCTCTTTTTTTTCTCTCTTCTTTTTGAAAAAAGCGCGAAAGGTACGCGTTAGCATAGCGATAACGATGATTATCCCGACTTGTTTTGCATTTAGATTGAACGCCGCGAAGCGCACATGTGAGAGAGCGACTGGTCGGAAACGTCGATCGGATGTTATTCAAGTTTTGAAATGTAAACGAAGTATTCAGGGATGTGTTCCATCTTGGTTTATTCACTTCTTACGGCTATCCTGTGTATACGGATGGCGAAACGCGAGCTCGGCTTTTATATCGCAGCATTAAAAACAATTTTTCGGTTAAAAGTAAATCCAACGTATATCCTACGTTGCAAATACGCGCAGAATGCAATTTAAAAACAAAAAGCTCAAGCAAATAAACGCGAGCAAACATTATTTTCTTGAAATAATTATCACGGTGTGTTCATAAAGTGACTTCTTCTCGATAGAATTAAAATCGCATCAGTTGCCTAAGTTCTGAAATTGATTCCTCGTCATTTCATCTCAACGCATTTAATTCGAATCGTCAAGCACGAAGCCAGAGAGGAAGTGAGAGAAAGTCAAGAGAATTCCAATTTCTTCGTTTCTCCGACATTGCCTAGGACGCGCGCATCTTCCGGCGAGAGCCAGCGAGAGAGAAAGAGAGAGAGAGAGCAGTGACAGGCCAGTGCGCCCTATTCGTTACTCTCGGCGTAATCCGCAGCTGTCACTCCTCATTTTCCTTACGGCCCGTTGGCCTCGAGCCTTACAGACTTGGCCTCGCCGCTTCTCTTCTCAAGCGAAGCCCATCGAGAAACGTGAGTCGCGAACGAAAACGAACGAACCCTCTGCTGGCAGGGGGGGGGACCAATATATAGAGCCGTCGCGGCGCGTGGACATGATTCAATTCGGACTGATTGACGCGCGCAGATTGATCAAAGGGGAAATCGCGCCTCTCGCCATTAGTCCCCCCTCTGGCAGTTTATTCGCTGAAAACGAGTCTCGGCAAGTCGCGAACTAAAGACCGGCGGTAATTGAGATTCGACGCGTGATTTCATATTTCCTTGACGCGGCGGCTAACTGCCATGTCGTCGTCGGCTCAACGAACTTCCCGATATGTGTGTTTCCGAGGGTTTAGACGAGAAAGTATACAGCGTGAGGGAGAGAGCAGTGTTTCATTCGATTTACCAAGTTATTTAAGACCTCTGAGAAATAACGAGCTTCACTTCGCTCCAGATGCACGTTTATATAGGAGGGGGGAGAGGTGAGAAGCACGCGTACGTGAGCCGGAAGAATCTGCAGGCGTGAGGGGGGGGGGGGCATCCCAGCGACGAGATCTCGCGTTAATCTCTCTCGGCGATACGGCGTGCGAGCTAAACCGAGAGGCCCCCTGGTATATACGCTCTCGAGTGCCGGTATATACAGAGCTAAAGCGAGAGGAGGCACAGGTGCCGGCTCAACAAGGCGCAGGAGGGGAAGAGCTGGCGGCAGAGAGGGGGAGTGTGGCAATGATGGTCGGCTGATTGGAATTCGATCGACAAGACAGGTCAGCCGGCGACAGTCTGATTGGAATGCTCGGATGGTTATCTTGCCCCGGTGTGGTGCGGGGGAGGGGAGAAGGAGAGGGTGTTAGCCTGGCCCTGGCAGCGATCCCTTGCCTCGAGCTCGCCTTGAAGACACTCCGGAAGCACGCGGTCTATTACACTGTGTGGCGCGCGCGCGCCGGGCTCACTCTCTCGGGATGCTAATGCCGTCCTAATGCGATTATCGCGAGCGGAAGTAATGTACGGCCGACTGCGCCTCGCTCGCGATCAAGGTCGTGCGCTGAGGGGTAGGAGGAGAGGGGCTCTCGGTTAGCTCCATAGCCGGCTATGCCGGAAACTTGGCCCTGTGCCCGCGACAACGGCCTCTTCACTGCCGGTTTACCAACAAGCTCTCCCTCTCTCTTCCTCGTGCTCTTTCTCTCTATATCTGTCTCTTTTCTTTTGCTCTTTCTCAGCGAAAAGGAGTTATGTGGTGCGAGAGCGGGGAGTTGATTTAGCCAGCTATAGGATGCTCACCGCCAATTCACAAACGTTCGATTATCCGTTTGGGATACTGATTGCGGATTGATTTGTTATTGGGTAATTTCCCGGGGATTTTGGACGGGGGGGGCAGGAGAAAGAGAGACAGCGGGAGGCTCATGATTATACGAACGTGTGAGTCGATCCGCCGATGGATTAATTTCTTTGGCCAGAGGGAGCCTACCGCTTCTCCCCTGGCCCCCTTTTCTCGGTTCCCCACGTTCGACTTGTTCGTGCAAAGCCGGAAACTATTGTTTGGAGGGGTGTGGGTAGGCAGCTTTATCATCGTGATGAATATAATAGGGGAAAAAGATCGTGGAGGATTATCGAGGCTCCTTTTTCGTTTCGCCATTGATTTATGTTTCTAATATCCAAGACGGTTCTTTAAATTGTATTAGTGGGAAAAAAAGAATTTTGCTCTTTCTTGGAATTGAATATATCCGCAGTTTTTGGCACTGGGCTATAAATTATTATTTTCGCGATATCTAATATTCGTTTAAAGATTCGACAAGCTTCTTTACTTGAATATTTTATTGACTAGACCTAATAAAGTGTTGATATTTACGTAGTTCCTATGATGAATGTCGTACTATCCATTACAGACGACTAGAGGGTGAAAAAGAAAGCTAATACCGTATGATATTCTCGTTTCATTAATCATAAATACGCGGAACTAAATACAATTTAGTAGCAAACACAAGACGTTAATGTCCGTAATTAATCACGAGACTAAAAATCTATTTACATAGCGACACGCGCTCAGACTAGAGACACTTGTTCTCCAACAGACGGCACAGTTTCAGCGCACAAACAAACAAGCCGAATAGCCAAAGGAAGTCCCTAAGTGCAGACGTATAGCTCACCCCCGAGCCAAAGGCGTAAAGCATAAAGAAAAGCAGAGAGAGAAATGCGCGCGTCAGCACTGGGACGTGGAAAAATCAGACCCCCCTGTCGGTTACCTTTTACACTTATAAATCGTGCGTTTTTACAAAGTCAACGGGTGACGAGCTTAACTCTCGTTCTCCCTCCCCTCTCCTCTCTGAACCCGTCTACCCTGGCGCGCTTGCTCTTCCAATTTGGAAAATGGAACAGGGCGCGGCGAACGGAATGAGAGAAAATTACGCGTCGCGTTATTTGTACGGATAGGCGTGATAAATAATGGGACCTTTATTCTTTTTTTTTACTTCTCACCGTCACAAGTCCCCTGGTCATACATCACAGAAGAGAGCCTCACTACGGCTGACTCACCTGTAACAGAGAAAAATTTGTCGTTATGAGATGAATGTTGCTTTACAATGCTTTTTTATTTGTTTGTTTAATTTATTATGGCGATTAATTGCGTTTTATTCATTAAGCAAATTCAACGGTTACGATGAATACGTTATTGCAATGAAAGAACTGAATGTGAGGCTACTTTTGCGGAGTACGGAGAATAATATTCGAAATCGATTTAGCAAACAGCTTTGGCTTTAACTTAATGGATTAATAATCATCTAATTAAATAATTTTCATTGAAATGTTGCACTTTTAGAAAAAAATAAATAAATATTAAATTAATTAAATTGATGGCTGCGTTATGAGAAACGCATTAGCTTAATGAATGTTACGCTATTAAACGTGCATTTTTCAAACGGCACCAAGACGCGTGATAATTTCAATAATCGCGATAAAGCTTTTAATTCAATTTTGACGAGGGTTAAATTTACAAGGGAATTTCAGGTGGGGGTCTATTAAGAAAGTTGAAGAAGAAACTGAGATTTATCGTTTGATTTCCTCGAGATGTTCCTTCGCGGCCAAAAGAACTTTGAGAAATTTATTTTTACCCGAGAGTTAAATTGCGGAATCCCCTGCACTTCGCCGTTGGTAGCGTAAACATTTAAATGTATATACGTCAGCTTTTTAAAAGAACGCATAAATTTTTGTCAACCGTTACTAAGCCATTTTAAATGCGCTGATCGTGCGCGCGCGCGCCTACTTTTTTAAAAAGCAATTTGCAAAGTTTTATCGAAAAAGTATTATAACTCCGGAGAACGTTCAATTTTCGAAAATGAGAAATCATTTCTGCGGTGCATTTTTAAATGCATTTCCCGGTATTTCCTTATGATTTATACACCATCCTCACAGTCCCAACTAAATTTAATCCCGAAAAGTAAAATTTTTCAATTTGCCATACTTTTCGAAAAAGTTGTACCCGATCTCAAGATTTTCATTTTCATTTACATTTTTGCGTCAGTTATTTTTTGTCCGACTTTAAAGTAAAGAAAAACAAGACCATCCCACCAACAAGTTGTTTTTTCCCGTATTTTGCCAAAAAAAAAGGGAAAGAAAGCTCGGAAACAGTTGGTAGTGTCAGAGAAGGAGGCGAGAGAAAAAACATCAGTCGGTCACATATCCAAAGCGCGAGTAAAAGGCCAGAGACACATTCAAAAGGGTAAAGGCGGAGCCAGAGGCTCAGAGTCAATATTGTTTTTCCTCTGTCCTGGGGCTCGTCGTCTGGCGTCGTATAAAAAAAAAAGAGAGTCGCTCTTACACAACCGGCTTGTCCAAAGATGCGTTGGCTAAAGTGAGAAAGAGACTACCCGAAGGATAGCCCAATCGCTAGCGTTTTCAACTCGAGAATTCGGTAGCATCTGTTACCGTTAAACTTTCTCGGTGCGCGAGCGCGGTATAATGCACGCGCGAATGTCGCCTGATGTGCACGATCGGAGGGAATGGTATCGGGGAACGGATATATTCTTGACGTGCGCGAGAAACTTGAGCTTGAACGATCGAGGTTAACCGTTTAGTTTAGTGTTTTTAAATATCACTTCGTGACTGATGAATTTCGATAATATTTGTTTACGTTTATAAGTTGACAAATTTCCTGGATTGGTATAACTTTATAAAAGTGTTAAATTTTGTTTATTCTACTAAAGTATGACAGAATAAGCTAGGCCCAGGAAATTGCTGTTCAGCTGATAAATACTGCAGCGGTCATTAATTCTGGAAAGCACGAGGTGATGATACAGCTAAAACAAAGGCTAGAATAATAATAGTATTAAGGGAATATCTGACGTTTGATTACAGTCCAAACATCATAGCTGCTAAATAAAATAAAAGAAATGCCAAGCGAAAGTAATAGGAAAACCGTAGTGTTTGTGTCGTTGGCTATCGGCTAAATATTTATGATTCGATAATCATAATAAATGAAGCGTTGCGTGATTACGTCCATTATGATATATTGTGTACGGTATCAACACTATAACTTCGTAAGACACGTAAAACCGTATAATTTCGGACTAATTACCAACAAACTTAATTCTAAGCTCGACAATCAGAAAAAAAAGAATAACGAAATCCCAGCAATGCTGTTAGAAGCAACCAGTATCCGAATGTCAAATACCCAAGACTTTTGGTGTTTCGTAACGACAAGATTCCAGGGATAAAAGCTTTGAGAAGCGCGCCGGCCGATTTATCGCTTAAAGTATACGCACAAAGGCGAAATCCTCGGCTAAATCGATGCCTCGCTGCCAAGCAATTTTCCGGGAAGGGGAGCCCGTTTAATTAGCCGTCTAGCGGCATTTCATTACTACTATTGCCCCCCGATACAAAAGCCTGCACGAGCGCGCGAGCACGCTTTAGCCATGATGAGGTTTGCGTTCCGAGAGAGAGAGAGAGAGAGAGAAGCAACTTGCGTGTGCGCGTGCAAGTTCAGTACGCGTAAACTCCGCGCGGAGACAAGCCTGACGTTGGAATTATTCTCTGGTTTAAATAATTTCGGGAATTTTTGGAAAAAAAAGAAAACTTGCGATCAATCGAAGGTCGGTTGAAATTATATTTTGTCAAAGGCGCGTTCGGGAATTAAGAAAAAAAATTTACATCCGTATCGTGTAATTCTAATAACACGCGACCGTAGTCACGCGATATCTTTGAAATTCGTTCCATAGTCTAAAGATACGTTTCGCTCTTGTGAGGGTATATATGGCTCACTTCGGCCCTCTCGTTCGTATAGGACAAGAACTGAAAGAAAAATTAAACGACCTATGTTTTCTCTCCATCCCATGGGTCCTGTTTTTTCTCTCTCGAACCGCCGTTTCTTTACACACTCGGCCCGTTCGGTCCCGATGACATCAAGCCGTGTCTCCACGAGTTTCCCATTTGCATGGGAATTCGTTCCATGAAGCGGCTAGCGTTTTTCGCGCGCGCTATATTGCACGGCAATGACGCCGCGGGAAAGCGAAAAAAGCTGGTTGGAGCAAATTCCCGAGAAGCTTTGGAGAATGGTTTAGGGGGCAGCTTACGTCTAGTTTAATGGGGAGACACGGACGGCCGCTTGGTTACATATTCATGGTTGTATCCCATGTCGTTGCTTTGCTTCGGAACGAGTTGCTTTTCGAAAAAATCATTTGTATGCAAATGCACGACGTTTTCGTCTGACGTGGGCTTGTAAGGCTCGCATTTTAGCCTGATAACCTCGTGCTTTTTATGTATGTTTGTTATCCTTCGAATGCTTCGGATAAACAAGCGCACACAAAAAAAGTAATGCCTAGCCTAAATATTGGCATCTGCGAAAAAAGTTAATAGAGTGTACGTCTATGCTCTTTGCACTTGTGTGTTCGAGAAAAAGTTTCTTGAGCTATAATTCAATAAATTAACAATTGTAAAAAAGAAAACGTTCGTCGTCTTGCGCTGGATTGCAAAAACAATTTAATTTGCGTTGGTACGTAAATAGGTTTTCAAAGATACACCAGAGGATAGATATCGGTTTTTGCCCAAGGGCTTGTAAAAAAAAGGCTGCATCTGAGCGCAGGAATGCATTTATTTCCATGTCAACGAGAAACTACGGGAAAATGTTTTAAATATATATACGCACACGGATTTTCATTTGTTTTAGCAAACGATAAAGTTTTACAGTGAAAATAAAAGAGTACCGGGAATTATTCAACTCGATGAATTTTCCAGTTCATGTAGCGCCGACATACGATTTAAAATGCATTATAAACGAATAAACAATTGCTTATTAAAGATCAGAATAATTGACATCTACTCAAACTCATAAATTCTTTCATCTTTAACATTTATTTACGCGTTCAATCCCACAGCGAATAAATACCAGACAGTGTATCTTGCTGAACAATACTTTTGCTCTTTTTTTTCTGACATTCGTAATTGTTCATATGAAATTGTATTTCGCATTCTAGTGCTATTCTCCTCAGAATTTCTACGCGTTTATCATGTTTTCCTGAGAGTACAATAAAATTTCATAAATACAGCAAAAGGTATTTAATATTTGTTTAATTAAAATATATTTGGCCTGGGAAAGTTAAAACTAACCAGTTTGGAAGCTAAAACTCGCCGAAAACTAAAAGCTCGAAAACCGTAAACAGTTGGGAGGAAAATTTCTTCTGTTAAACTTCAACGCTCTCCTGAATAAGGCTAAATAGTTTCGAATATTCTTAAAGCCCGCCTAATCTTTGAATAAGATAAATGCACTCTCCTCTCGAGAGTTATATCAAAATAAAGTTTATTAATATTCCAAGAGCCGGGCATTCTTACGTAAAATTTAGTATTATATTACCGCGGCATAAGAAGACGATAAAAGTAGCGAATTTCCTTTGGCGCTTCAACTCCATCAAAAAGCTCATCTCGCTAGCGCGTACAGCCTCGGCATATCCAACCATCGCCGCTTTAATAATTCAGCAGTCTAACTTCGTTTATTACCCTGGAATTTTTCCCCCCCCCCGCGCCAGCGCGTTTCCCGCCCCCCCCCCCCCCCCCCCCCAACCATCAAAACTCGAGCCGCTGACATGATCATCGGCACACTCCAACAAAGATTTAACCGATACGGCCGTAGCCTCATTTCGCTTCTATGCCGCGTCGACGAGGTTACACTTCTCCGAGTATGATTTCCGGTGCCAACTTTATGATCAGCGCGCGACGCTTGTTAATAGACAGAATCGAGTGCTCGTGACTGAGGGTGTGCATGTACGTGTGCGCCCGCGCTATATTGCGTGAATGTACGCCCAGGCTTGCCGATGGTATTGGAAAATTGAAAAATGCGGAAATGGCCGCTCGATGAGACGAGCGCATTCCTTCCGCTCGTGAGAATCGGCTGACCTCTGCTGTTATTAATCGCGAATCTGCTGTTTGTTGATCGTCGAGCGGATAATCGACTTTTTGATACATTGCATTCTGATTAAATGAACTTGTTGCTGGCGGGGGATTGCTCTGTTTATTGGAAAATTATGAAAATGCGACGTTGTAATTGATTTTGTTACGATTTTTTTGAGTGTTCTGTAGCGAATAAGGGATTTTGATCATTGGCTGACTATACACAGATGTTACTACTTACAATAAAAAACTCTTGTTCTTTGGCTGTGTCTATGTGAATTTCTAATGTTTTTTTTTATTTCGAAAGTAAGGTATTAAATTCAAATGCACGAGTTACGTATAATGCCTGACCATACCCGATTTTACTACTGATTTAAAAAAATGTAAATTCTCAATGCATTTATGGCAATTCAAGGGATAAGTAAAAATTCAATAAGCCACAAAAATGGTTGAGCTAAAATTTATTTAACATAAAAATAACACAGAGAGATTTAAAAAACGGAATAAAAAACGTAAAACTTCACACAAAATTTCAATTTCACCGGAAAATGTATCTCATAGAACGTAGTAAAAGTATATGCCGGGTCTAATTTCGCAAATATTTCCGGCATCTTATATTATGAAAAAAAAGAAGGAAAATAAAATAAAAAGAAAAGGAGTAAAAGGAATACACCGAAAACCGTCCTTTGATTTTCATCAATCGAAGCGCGCCGTCTTCTTTTTCTCCTTTTCCCGCCATCTCGTAGCTCCGTCCAATTTTTCCGCGATGAGCCGAGCCACTCGAGTTTCAATCTTCGAGTGTGTATCAGATCGGTGAGCATAAAGAAAGGGGAGACGAGAGAAAGACGAGATCGTCCTTTTTCCGAACGGCAAGCCATAAGCGAGAGGAGCCGTGCATGTATATGTATACATGTAATTGAAACCCGGGAATGAGGCTTTCATGCGACTCGGGGAAAAGAAGAGAAAAAAAGAGAGAGAGAAAGAGAATGAGTTACCTGACATTTTTTTTCTTTTTATTACCCGTTCGCGGCAGAGGAAAAGGGAACAAGGTCTGGAGACAGATGGTTTATGCATGAAAAGAAAATGATAAGGTTGAATGGCGAGCTGTGTGCGTGAGTATAAAAATTTATAAAAAAAAGAGAGAGAGAGCCCGAGAAAGACGAGCTTCCGCGGGTATATTTTAATTTCAGCCGGCATTTTGTCATTTTCAATCCTTTTTATTTTACGCCTCGTTTCACCTCTCCCGCGCGGATGTTTGGTTTTTATTATAAAGTATAAATCGCAGAAGTACTCCTCATAAGCGAGTGTATAATTAATTTATTGCTTTAAAACGTTTCTCCCTCTTTTTTCAACTTTTTTCCCCATTAATTCCGTTTTTCCAAGCCTTTCCACACGATATTTTATTCCCAACTTTTCGCGCAACAGCATCAACGTCCGATGGAACGTAATATTCCATCTCTTCGATCGGGCACGGGTGTGCAAAAGACTCCCTCTCTCTCGCAGATTCCTTAACAACTGTTTTGCACTTTTATTTTTCGAAAACTCCCGGGCGAATAAATAACGCCACGGCGTCACGGAGGCGAAAAAAAAGGAACGAAGAAAGAAGAAGAAGAAGAAGAAAAGAAGTAAAAGGAATAAGAAAGCAAAAAAAGAAGACTGCGGAGGGTGGTGAGCTCGAGGTATATAGCTCGAGGCGGACCCCGGAAAAAGACGGCGTCCACTCGGGACTCGGCCGAGCGTTAAAAGCAACGTTCGAGCCGACTCGTGCTTGTTTTGCCTGGACGCAAGAGAGAGACCGGGCCAGTGTGCCTCCGGGGCCGAGCTCGCGGGGGGCGATAAAATTCAAAGCCGAAACAGGCCGCGCGTGCATAGGGAAAAGCCGGGCGTATATACTGCACAGCCCCCGGTGTGTATAGCAGGGCGCGCGCTGACGTCAGTTCGGTTTCTCGGGGGCGCGCGAGCGGCTGCCGCGAAAGCCTCGGAATAATCGCTCGGGAGAGCGGAATAAAGGAGGCTTGTCGGCTTTGATGAATGGCGGGGGGAAGGAGCGGCAAATCGAGAGTAAGGATATCAGATCGGGCCTCTCTCTGGGATTTTACTGCTGTTTTACGAAGCTCTGTTGTGCAGTTTGCTTCAAACAAATGAGCTCATTTCGAGTTATCGACGTATCGTTGTCGTTCGATTACAATTTATTCGCTTTAAAGATATTATATAAACGTTGAGAAGAAAAAAAGATTTAAATTCGACACGAAGCAGAATAAGGGGAATGAGATAGGAGATGGAGAGAACAAGGGGTAAGCAAGCGTATAGCGCGGCAGTAATGGTTCGGAGCTCGTTTCCCAATGGCAATGGGACACCGAAATGCGCGTCTATCTACCGCTGCCTCGTATAAACAAATGCACGTGTGAGAGAGAGCTTGCGCGCTTGCGCATGCGAGAGAGCGCCGGCGGAAGGGAGACGACGACATTATTCGCGTCCCCCATCCCTCCCGGGGATAGAGAGGACCTATCTAGCGCCGGATGATCGGTCGTTCCGAGGAATGCCAGATATTAAAATACCGCAGACTCTTTAGAGAGCCAGCATCGTCTCGCAGCTCCGGTATTCTATCCTGAGCCCCTCCCCTC
This sequence comes from Anagyrus pseudococci, assembly GCA_030522585.1. Classification (NCBI taxonomy): domain Eukaryota; kingdom Metazoa; phylum Arthropoda; class Insecta; order Hymenoptera; family Encyrtidae; genus Anagyrus; species Anagyrus pseudococci. The sequence goes on from JAPYYQ010000938.1 coordinate 24,323, forward strand.
CCATCCGGCCGTTCACTCTGATGCGCAGTAGGTCTTCTTCCCCCTACTCTCGACAGGGCAGCGCACTCTAATTCAGACGAGCTTTTGTTTGTTAATTGAAAAAGTTTTATGTGGCCTCTCGTAGTATTACGATATGGTAATAATGATGAAGTTGGCCGCGCGCGGGAGTTATGGCTTTGGATTTGGCGCGTCGCTGGAAGCTCGGGATGTCTTGGAAAAAGAAATTTTTATTACTCGTTGGAGAAACGATTTGCCGCCAGCGCGGAAACAGTGGAGTTCTTAAGTAAATTTGTTTGCGTCGCAAGTGAAAATTAGGGAAGAGAGCCTCGAGAGAGGGAGAGATGAAAATGTTTATTGGATATAAGGCATTTGTGTATTTTTTTTAGAAATAATTCAGATTTTACGGCGTTTGGAGGATTTTGAATTTAAAGAAAAATATATTTATGATTTTCGGTTTCCGATATTTTCTGCTTAGACGTTTTGAATGTATTATCGGATCACTGGCCTTCTTATTTTCAGTTTATCATGTGACGTTCATCTATACGGAATCCAGTCTTAACCTGATTTCTTTTCTGACCTACGTCAATTCGACTCTGCGAAATACAATGCGGCGCATTTTTTTAAACATTTTCTTTTTTATTGTAGAAATTTATATACATCTTTATGGTATACTTATATTTTTAAGAGTTTGTTATAAACCTTGATGGTTTATTACATGTCAAATATTTAAAAATGTCCAAAAAAAGTATACAGTACGGTTTTGCGTATGAGTTGATCAGCATACGAAAAGCTTTTATTGCTATATTTGAAATTCGTTGATTTATTAATAACCGTGTGACTCTAATTAAATCGTAGCTAAAAGATATTACCAAAAGAACGACGTGATTGGTTGACTTCGTACTCCCAAAATTGCAGTTAGTTTATTCCATTAAATTCGCTTAATTTTCCCTGCGAGAGAGAGAATTTCTTTGCTAATTGAAATTATCCCTGTCCACGCACTGATTGCCTCGTGTGGGCTAATTAGTCAAATTGATGATTAATAGTTTTCTATCCACCGGTTTTTCCCAACCGACGCCACGAAACTTTTCCTCTCACGGCCTAATTTAATAAGAGCGCCCATAAAAGAGTCGTTTTTTTTAGCAACTGAAATTCAAGTTCTCGAAATATTTTAGCTCTCAGAGCGTTAATACGGGGAAAAAGTGTGAAATATAAAACTTTGGATGTTTCAATCGTCCGAGTAATATATCAATTATAAAATCTAAAAGCTGAATCATCGTTTGCCACGTAATTAACCATAACTACTGCACTTTACCGAAATGACTTCGAATAATGAAAATTTATTCTACCCCGCAATCGTTTTCTGCTTTGTTAATATAATTAACAAATTAAACGCAAAACACTCACTTGATGAAACCATTGGAAAACAGAGAATTGCGACCACTATAAATTGGATAAAGCCAAAAAAAATTGGTATTTCCCAGCCTTACCTTTACCTACCTCAAAGTTAGCAAAGCAAGCGCCCGGAAATTGTTGCAGACAATACCGAGAGGGATGGGTAGCTCGAGCTCACGTATAGAACAAGCTCGGATGGATCCAAAGGGTAGGAGAGGAAGGTGGTCGGTAAGGTGACTCTCAAGAGCGGCTGGCACGGGCCAGCCGGCGAATTTCCGCACTCACGGGGAGCCGACATTAATATCCCATTTGGAGTTGAGAGTTTTGTGGTTTGCTGCTCGTGTGCAGTCTGCGTACCCGTCGGCCAGACGCCCGGAGAACCTGTATAAATCTGTGAGTCTATCTCTGCTGCTCTGCGTGTAACGGGAGCGAATTTTTTAAATTGATTTTCAAATAAAAATAAATCGTTTCGTTTTTTTATCTCTGGTTGGAAATATATAACGCGAGAGCAACGATTTTGATTAACGTAAAAATTTAATTTAAAAAATTGGCGCGAGCTTTAATGCAGAGCATAAATCAGTTGTAAAATTGAATGAAAACTTTACGTAGATAAATTAAGTGGCTCGTAGCTTGAGCAAACTTTTATTTCATTTTATTCGGAAAGCTTAATCAATTTACGAACGTAACGTTAATTTTAGTTGGAGTTGATTGAAGATTTGTTCTATTTAAATGTCTTACTGAATTTGTATTTGAAATCCGACTAAGGTTAAATCAAGAGAGAAATAATAATTGTATTGTTAACAATTTAGTTTTACTTTTACAGGGTATATTAACACAAATATTGATAAAGATAAAAATCGATAATACAGTGTCAACCAAAAAATCTCACGGTACATCAACGCGGCGGTCTTTTTTAACGACAAAAAAAAGCCGTTCTCAAAGCTCGAACTTCTTTACTTTTTGCTCGCTTTGAAAATCCGCAAACATTGGACTCTCTGAAATAAAACGCAATTCCGAAAGAAAAGGGCTGCAAGAGAGCGTTAGGAATATTAGAAAAGAGCAAGGACCATCATTGCACACGGCCAAAGGGGTGGAAAAGGGCGAGAGAATACGAAAATTTTGCCAGCGGCCAGAGGGTAACGCAAACGTGCGTATGTGTGCAGAGCAAGAAAAGCTCACGCGACTCGACTGTGTGCCATTGATTTTTCAGCTGGCTTGCCAATGACGTGTCTGTTTGGTTGAAGCCAAACGTCAGAGAGCTATCTTTCGCTGTGCGTGTGCGTGTTTTTTTTTAGATCTCAGCCTGTGAAAAATGAAACCATATCGCGGCGATCATTAAAATATCGCAGCGGGAATTTAATTTTGTGATGAGCTTGATTGATTTGTTTCTTCGATTGATTATTTTATTCTCGATTAATTATTGTCGCCGCGTCAGATTTTAAATGCTCGATTGTTTTGATAAAGTGCGTGTCTGCAAATAAATCACGCTAATATATATATATATTGAGCTTATCAATATTCAGCTACGATTTTTCACAAGAATGCAAACGTCCTATTTCTCTCTCTACCGTTCTATAGATTATTTATGTATCGTCAGCTGAGCTTTATCGCTATGTTTTAAATCTTTTTATAAAAACGTACGTAGAAAAGTAATGTACAATGAAAAATTTACTTATTCCAACGTAATCAATGTATTATATTGTTTTCTCGTCTGTTACCACTACATTTATAGAAATTGTACGTCTTGTATTTATCCCCTTATCAAGTCGGCCGTAAACGACCCTTTTATTTTCTTTCCTACGGCTATGTTTCATCGTAGAAAGATATCATCAATGTGTCAGGTTATAAATCGGTATTTATCACGGTTATAACGAGCGATAAAAACTATTTATTGTCGACCTGAAATTCATTTATTGGTTAATCTATAATAAAAAGGGCTATTTTTTTAAAAAAGATTTAAAAACTCCAACTGAAATTATCTTTCTATCGAATTTCAACACACCAGAAAATCGTTTTGCATTTCAACGCAGGCTTTCGATTCGTAAGTATTCTTGTAAAAATGTCAGGAATTTGTCTATCACAACTGAAAAATTTTAATTTTATGAATACAGAGAGAGCTTTTTCCATGCTCTCGTCACACTTGTTTTTTTCTCAAGTTTTTATTTTCCTTACTCTATATTTCCACGGATTTTGTCTGAGCTTTGTAGAGTTATCGGTTTTTAATAAAATTGAAGGAGTATTATTTTAAGATCGATTTGTAACAGGTAAGAGAAGCCGTAAGACCACGGCTGGCCGTAAACTTTACTCTAGGCTTCTTATACTTCTTCCCTCTTTGCTTTTCTTTTAGGCTGCAATTTAAGGTTCTTACGAATCGATCGATTTTTTTTATATAATCTGGCTTAGCGTATAATTTTTCAGTTTTACGAGGATCAGAGGCATAAAACTGAAAAAATATGAGTATACCCCAACATAAACGCTTCAAAAATTTTTTGGGATTTTTTTACAACTTTTATTATTTAGGGACATCGGCAGTGTTGGAATTTTTGTTATAAAACTCAAGTTTAACGTACATAAATAGCACGTATGAGTCATAAAAAATTCTGCAACATATTAGGTATAAGAATAAAGAGATTTTTTAGTATTTTTCTTAATCTTCACATTGTCAAATTAAAAAAAAAAATAAAAGACAAAAACAAAGACTTTCATCTCAAGAAAACAACTTTTAATTTTCTCCGATTTTATCAATTGGAAAATCGTTCATAATTTATCATTTGCAACAATTTCAAAAGTACTTGGGCATTTGGAAAAGCAGCAACGAACTGGGTGCCTGAAAAATATCCAAATCCAATGTTTCTCCAGCCCAATGAGAAAGAGAGTAGAAAAAACTTTTCCCATTTCGACGAGTCAGTCGTAAGGCTCTGCCTCGGTTACATCGAACTTCTGGCCATGGCGCGCGCGCGAGCTTGCGGGCTCGGCAAAAAAAAAGAGAAAAACTTCGGAGATCAAAGCGCGGCGGTGGAAAGGGACGTCTGACGCGATTTCCCGGGCCCTCAATATCCACGCGTCTGGAGGCTGGAGAGTGGGGGGGGGGGGGGGGGGGGAACAGGGGCGATATATATTTTCCCCCTTTTGCCGCACAAGTGGGGGCGGTGGGGCACTTGTCGGAGCCGACGCCGAACTTGCAAGGGGCCGCGATGATAAGCCCCGCCACTTTGCCTTTCATGTATTTTCATGCATCCGAGGAGGGGGGCGCGTTTGCGCGTGCGCAAGCGTATTCTACACACACATAAATCCTCCCAAGAGTATAATGAGAAAAATATATGACCTGACTCTGTTTTCCTTTTCCCTAGTGCAGTTAGTTACGTTTGATGCGAACCACCGAAGAAACTTTCTACTCCAAAAGAGACTGATACGGAAAGTAACTGTTTTCTCTATCTCTTATTTTCTTTCTCTATTTCCTATTTTTTTCATTTTTTTCTCTTTTTTTACAGATATCTGGTTTATGTACTACTTTCATGATATTCAAGGGGAAGCAATAAAAATGGGCGGATCTCTGTACTCTCCAGCACGTTGACTCTTTTTTATCTTTTTTCTTTTTCATCTCTTTTTGGTTTTAAATTTTTATGGCCCTCTGGCTTTTAACGACCGCAAGGTGAATTCACAGTGATTATTAGTGGTGAAAATTCTACGGCGTGTCCGAGCGATATCCACACGATAGGCCTTTTACAGTCATGTATAACGACGCTCTGTAATCGTAACATTAATAATTGCAGATATTTCAATGTTATTACTCTGTTTTGATAATTTATTTATTTAGATGAATACAAATTTTTTACAAGTATTATTATTATATTTTAGTTGTATATTTTTGCTTCATGAAATTATATTAAATTCTTCGGGATTTCCATGATAAAATATTTCTTTGTTGAACGTAGAGAGAGCACGAAACATTATTTTTTTTATGGGCAAAATTTCCGTACGAGATAAAATTGAAAAATCTACGTCGCAATATATTAATCGGACGAACGGTTTTTATTCAAAAATCAAGGTTACGTATTATCGGCAATAAGAACTTTCAGCCAAAGTAATCTGAGTCTTCGTAAGAAAGTTTATACTTCTATTTTACGACAAACATCCGATTTCCCGGGAGAGGCCGAGAGAGAGAGCAGGCGCTTGTAATATCGGGCAAACGAGTTCGTCAAAGAAAATTCCTCTTGTTTACACGACCCCGATACAAAACAACGGGCTTCCGAATTCTCCTTAGAAAGAACAAAAAAATAACATATCGTGTAGTCGAGAAGTTCGATCGTGCGTGTTCCGAGTCAAAAACTTGTTATATATATACATACAAAGCGAGCACCACGTGACTGTCTTATTTCTGCGAGGGAAAACGAGTCGTTCTCTCTCCCTGCCCACATATCATTCGCAGGAGAGTGCATATGGGCGAGGAAGAGGGTCGGGAACTTTGGAAGGGAAAATAGATAAGTGGAGCCTTGGGGGGGGGGGGAGTGAAAGAGAGCCGTCACTTTGGGCCAACTTTACACCGGCTCCCCGAGACGCATAATGTTATCTCGATCCCTCCGTTCGAGTTTGAGGAGTTTCTATCGCTCTGTCGGCGCGAACTTATCGTAAGAATGGCCTTTTAAGTGTGAAACCCGGTCGGGACTAGAGAGCACAGTCCATCGAGAGTAGGAAATTCGCCGAGCGTAGAGAGAGACGGGAGTCGTGAAGAGAAAGTTAAACTTATTATTGAATCGTACTTTTAACGATTCGATTGTAAACATTAATGGCGCGCGATTAAAAATAAAAGATTATTCTCTTTTATACAGACAAAGCTCTGAACAAGTCAATCTCGAGCAGGCGCTCAAGCTGCTGGAAAAGATAATCTTTCCTCTGTTCCTCATCACCTTGTAACGACGAGCGTTTAAATCGTCCGAATTACTTTTTGTTTAATTGCACCGATTATTGGTCCTACAATTTCGCAGTTTCTCCGGCTTCCAACAATGACTTCGACGCAGTTGTCGCTGGTAGTATATACACTCGAAGTAACGATCATTCGTCACTTGGAGTCAACAAAGGTACAATGGCAATTATACGCCCCAAAGTTCCATTTATTTTCTCTCCAAACGAACGAATGCATCATTATCAAAATGTCGCGCAAAGTGAAAACAGTCAATTGTCAGGCCAAGAGAGAACGACCGCTAGGATGGACGCAATCCGTCTTCGAGTCGGCGCAGCAACCCAATTACGTAATTCAATCTCCCCTTGTCAATCTAGCGAGACATGTCCGGCTAATTCCGAGTTCAGCATTCTTTATGACGTCAATTGCGTGAAACTAAGGCCCTGGTAAATTGGACGCAGAGGGACAGAGAGAGAGAGAAAAGGGAGGAGGGGACACGTGCCCAAGAGCAGTCGACACATATTTTATCGTCGGCTGTTTTTACGAGCCACGCCCCGTGGATTGTTGCCAAAGAGAGCCGCGCGCCAGCCTATAAGCTCTTTTCTGTCTCTCATATTCGACATTCGAACAGTCGTTCTCCGGGCGAAATTGAATCACCGAGAGAACCCGTTTAAATTGTGCCCCCGACGGAGAGGTACACACACACTCGCAAGCTCTTTCTATTCTCTTTTACTCTCGCGGTTCGTCCTTATGCGTCAACGGGAACACGCGCGTCTCAGCTCTTTACCGACTGACTTTGTCTCTGATTACATCTGCCACTTCTAATGCCGGCGTATTTTTCTCTCTCGTCTCTCTCTCTCTCTCTCTCTCTCTCTCTCTCTCTCTCTCTCTCTCTCTCTTCAACCTGTATTTGCATTATTTCCATTTGCGCGGAAATTCGATTTCATCGCGCGCACGTGAAGCTAAAAGTCAAAGGTGAATTCTTTTATTTTATATAACCAAGAATTTTCGAGGCTAACGTCGCTTGGAAAAATATATTGAAAGCCTTATACGCCGATGAATAAATCACCAGCGGCAACTAATAATGCCTATACATCGGTGTGCGCTGCCCCGAAAATTTATCAAACTTTTATATACGTTTGCGCGCCTCTAACGATACGTCATATTAGCCGAGAAAAAAAGAAAGATCCCATACACGAGACGCCTCCAACTTTCAATCCCATTAATTTACGATCAAAACCTAGCGCGTGAAAAACCATGCAGTCCCTCCTCCCTCCGCCCCTCCTCCTTGTCCCTTAGCCCTGGAACGTCCTCATCCCATGTGCCCTTATCTTTTTCACTTTCGATGAACGTCAAGCCGGCCCAAGTTCGCTCCGGAGCTGCATAAAACATAAAGCCCCGTCCCCGGAGGGACGGTTGGAGAAAAAAAGAAGTCGAAGGAAAAAAAAAGAGAGCCAGGGGGGAGAGAAAAAAGCGCGGCAGGTATAGAGGAGACGCGCAGTGAGAGAGAGAGAGATACGCGAGAGAGGCAAGGCCTGGCATAGATTGATGTGTTGCAGGAGCGCCTCTATCCCGCCAGCCAATAGCCAGAGGGGGTAGGAGAGGTGGAGGTCCGTCATGCGCGTCCTGATGTATTACGTGGCGGCGCGCGAGCGCGAGGAAACGAGGAAAAGAGACCGCGCGTAAAAAGGAGGAAACGCCGGGGGGAAAGGAAGCGGGGGCATGAGCGCGCGATGAAAGGCCGCGGCCGAGGGAACTTGTCAAAGTTGCTCGGCTCGCTTCTACCGGACGCGCTTCTCTCTCTTGCTCTGGGATTTATCACACGCGCACTGGCTAGCGGCTTGGCCCTTTTAGTTTTCGAACGCGGATCGATGTTTGTCCTTTTTTTTTCATGCGCGACTGCAGAGAGAGCGAGATATGTGCGTAACGGAAAAGTTGGAGATATTGATGTATCTTTATGTATCGCCGCGTAGCGCTCGTGCGTCGTGTAATATCTTCGAGTGTGTCTCTGTGCTTTATGGCTGTTCTGGATACATTTTTTTTTTTTTTTGGGAAATAAGTTGAAAAAGTTTTCGAGAGAAATTTTATGATTCTAATGGGTATATCTGCGATTCACGTATATCTGCGATTGCTTTTGTATTGGACTTTTCGAAATAGAAAACTCGGCAAAAGCGCGCCTATAATGTGTGTGATACATTGTCGATTTCGTATAGTCGATGTATATATTTTTATATAACCCTACATCAAAGTAAGATATCAAAAGCCGACTCAACAATTTCTCATATTCCAAGGCAGCTCGAATATATCTAATTTGCAGGATTATACGGATCTGCGCTTGACTCAAACGCACACATGCCAGGTAGGCATAGTAAGGGGGTCGAGCACCCGCAGAGACCGTGTGTTTCCACGGTGAAGCTGGGTGTATCGACTCAAGCGGACCACGAAATGGAGCAGGCGACCGAGATCGAAGAAGTTCTCGAGCAGGGTGGACGAGCGGTTCAGACCGGTGCGGCAGACACAATAAAGGTTTCCTGGAAGCTTGCCTGGTAGCGCGCCATGGCTGAGTTTCTGCGCGGGCCAGGAGGTAGAGTTCTCAGGGAGCTACTCGTAGCCTCTCCACCACTGAGAGTCGCGGTTCAGCGCTTCCGGATCCACGCCTCGGGGTGCGACGTCAGCTGGGGTAAATCTTGTGGGTACATGGCGCCAAATTGAAGTCGGGACGAGCTCTTGGATGTGAGCAACGTAGTTGTCGATAAGAGTGTTATTAGTCGGCTTGGCCAATGCGAGTCGCTCCAAATATAGCAGTGGTTGAAAGATACACTCAGGTCGGTCACAGTCGATGTCAGCAACTTCAAGGCAAGGAGAGACGCCCTCAGCTCGAGTCAGGGAATGGTCATCCTTGTGGGAACCGTAGACTCGGGCTTTGGACTCTGGGTAGAGGCCTGCTTTGTTCGTGCGAACAAGAGGCTGTACTGGCTGTTCATTTATCCAAAGACGCTGTGATTTCGCAGGAGCACCAAGTACGCTATGTAAAAAAGTTCCAAATTCCGGGGGTGGGGGTCGAGGAGAAAAAACCGCGCGCCCATCGCCCTCGACACCAGCTAGCAACAGCTCCGTTGACGCAAGACACCATCTTCGTCGTGGCAAACGAGGCTATTTATCGCGCCTCGTTACAATTCTGAATAAACATTTGTCGAAGCCATTTATATTTATCTGTTTAACGGATTAAATAATCATTTTGTTTTGTTGGTAGTCATAAAAACTTTATTTTCAGAGCTTTTCATTTACAATGTAAGAGTGTAACTACAAAAGTAGATTAGAAAAACTCAGAAGAATAATCTACCTTGAATCACTGTCGTGGTCTGGCGTAGATGCGAATTGTGTAGTGAATTGGTTTACCAAACTGACTTCGTATGGAGTAAATATAATTTGTTTTGTTAATTCCACCGGACTCTGACTTGGGAAATCCTTCCTGGCCAAAGCTTCCAACATGCTTAAGCTCGATGAAATTGATAATCTCTTTCTTGTTCTTAAGAGTGCAATTCCTTCTAGTACTTGCTTCGGCAGTTTTGTTAAACGCGAAATGGTAATCTTGGAATGCGAGTCGGTCGTCGGCTTGTCTAGTCCCCAAAATAATGTCGTTAGTGTTATCACCGGCTGTAGAGACGGCCAAGATGGTGGCCAAGATGGTGACCAGGAGTGCGAGCAGCTTGTGCGGTGCCATTTTGCGTAGCCTTAGTCTATTCTATATTCGTTAAACTCGCGAAATCGACACGATGAAGATATTGTGTTGAAGGCTTATTTTATACTCTTTTATTAACTAGAGATTTATCTTAATTACATTATACATCACTTTCACTTTCTGAATACAACATGAGTCATTTGTGAAGCGAAGCGTATACAATGTAAAGACAATTTCAGCCACATTGCGAAAAAGCACGCTGCTGTATCATGCAAAATCATACACACATGATTGCATTGTAAATATAAAAACTGCTGCAAACTACTTTAGCAGTATACTTTCTCAAGTACAATATAATTTTTTATAAAATACGTTTTTTTAAAACTTTTTTATGAATTTTAATGTAAGTTTTTTACATAAATATCTTCTATAATTCAATAGTTATATATTTTTCGATATATTAAAGAACTTTGTACTTGTTTTCTTTTAATTTTTTTATTACTGTAGTTATTATTTTTTATACTGACAAAGTCAATATAATTAAGAAAACACAATTTTGTTAATACAACCCCTTTGGAGGTAGGATTCGTTCGTAAATGGTATCGCAAAATAACTACTTTCTTTTAAAAAAAAAGTATAAATTACGGCAAGTTGAAAAGCAGTTTTTATTTTAAAATTTTTTAATAATATGTTACCTCATTTTTTTAACTTGTGTGTCCAAATTTTAAATCTTTTATAATTTATAATTTATATGAATTTGGACATACAAGTTAAAATAATTAGGTAAGATATTGTTAAAAAATATTAAAATAAAAACTGCAGTTAGCATGCAACTTCAGGGTGAAATCATGAAACGCCAATAATTTGACGAAATTATTTTCGCATGTTAACCTATTGCCATCGATAATTTAATTGAAAAAGACGTTTTTGTGTCAATTTTTTTGTATTAAATAAAAGTATAGGCTATAAAATTATTATAGCAACTTAAATCATGTAGATCCGTGTAGTAAAACCATCATTTTTTTTAAATTGAAAAACGATCCATCCAATATTAATGTATATAATGGAGCGGGCGCCGAACGCAGTTTTTTTCCAAACTTGTCTTCGTGGCCCTACCGCGCCACTTAATAGGGTCAATCGAGAAGGGGCGTTAATTAATCAATTTACTCGGCTCTCGGTACGTGTAAATAAATACGATTAGAATTTAATTTTGAAAGTTATGCTTCGTTATGCGCCGTAGTATAACCAGTCGTCGGCGTTGTATGCGTTGAAAAATTCAAATATGGCCAAAGTTTAGCCCAAGTTGCCGCTCATCCAACATGTGCGCTCTGGCGCAACTTCCGTAGAGAGAGAAAGAGAGAGAGAGAAAGAGGGAGAGAGAGAGAGACAATCCCAAACTTCTGCAGAATTCGTTAGCTCTCAGTCGACAACGTATACCGGACGATAAAAGCTTTTCGCCCAACTTGCACGCGAAGCGCTCTTTCTATTGCGTAATTCGAAAATTTCATTCGTCCCGTGCTCGCCACGTGCGCGTTTTGTAAGCTGTTTGATTTACCGCGAGAATCAGCGGTACTTAAATTTTTAGCCGATGTCAAAATGTTTGTGTTTCTCGAAATAATACTTTCCTAATACGGGAGCTTGTGTTATTATTCCGACTGAACTAAAAATTTTCATTCGAAACGACAATCTTTAACAAAACTGATTCAACATTAATCTGACGTGGATCAGAGGAGAGTATATCCTCTGATCAACGTAAAATTATAAAAAGGTCCATCCGATATAACAATTTGCAACAAGCGATCGGGCTTGCAATCAGAGAAACAGTTCAATAGCGCCTAGCATCAGAGAGCCCTCCTCCCTAAAGAACGCGGAAGCAGCGAGGTCAGCCCCATTACATAGCGACGGATCAAACGAGAACACGCCCGAAAAGTTTGTCGGTCTATCTATATATACAAGTTATGAGGGGGTGTGTAGCGCGAGAACACTAGGGGATAGCCAAGAGGAGAATATAACGAGTCGAGTGTAGTCGCAGGGGCACTTATTAAAACAAGAGAATGTCATCGGGCCTGGGGAAACGAGAGAGAGGAGGCGGCTACTGCGCATTGAGAGTTACGCCGACAGACCGCAAGGCTCACAATGCTCGTTCCATTAGCACGGCCGGCTGCTCCTCCTCCTCGTCCGCTGAATTTCGCCTCCCTTTTCTCTCTCTCTCTCTCTCTCTCTCTCTCTCTCTCTCTCTCTCTCTCTCTCTCTCTCTCTCTCTCGACAATCCCGGGCTCTAGTCCGCGCGCCTCGCTGTTTCGTCGTGCTGGGGGTCTGGATGCTGGCAGATAAGCCGCACGGCGGCCTCCGCACACGCGTGCGCCCGCGATATATACAGCCCCCGAACGAGAGAGAGAGAGAGAGGCCCAGCCGTCGGGCTTTCGACATCGGCCGGGATTATCCGGCCGGCGTAGCTTCCCTCCTCCTATCTATCCCGGACCAGCCTATACCTTCTCCACCTGTATCTCGATCGCTTGTTTGCCAGGCCCCCCGTCCTCTCTCTAACTCTGGTCTCTCATAACGCTGGGCTTACAAGCGCCCCCTTCCCCCCCCGTCTGGCCTAAGACTGGGCTAATAAGATTTTGCAGCTGATGAGGAGCGACGGCAACTCGGCGACCCTGCATTGATATTTTATCGGTTGAAAGCTTTTATTTTACGAGCGATTATTGTTCGCTGTGAAAAGGCTGGCAGACAAAACGGACGAATTCGTTGATATCCTTTTCCGCTAATATACCCAGCATAAAATAATAGCATTCAATAACAGCGCTAATTTTCCGAAAAGCAGATCGTCCGCGGGGGCCTTGCATTTTCATCGAGTCACGGAGAGGCGGAAAAGCGGGTACATCGTTAACCCGCTCATATGGCCGCCGGGCACATATAACTCGATACCTCCTCTGATAACACGTGCTTCCTTACCCCAGCGCATAACGTTTCTTAAGGGAATTGCGATTTCCTGCTGGGCAAAAGAAGAAAAAGAAAGAAAAAAAAGGAAGCCGGCCGGAATTTTTTCTTTCCTCCGGAGAAATTTTATACGTTCGCGGAGGTGGGATCGATCGGTGGCTTGCGTACTCGGAGTCTTGACCCCGTGCTCATCTGTGTGTGTGTGTGTGTGTCTATACGTGTGTGTGTGTGCGAGGGAGAAGTGGACTGGTGGGTATAAGAGGGATTCCTTGCCTTTATCCGCGCACTCCTTTCGAGCATTTTCAACTGTGAAACACGATGAAGCTTATCGTCGAGTGGTCTTGTATGGCTGTTAAGGAAGAGAGCAAGGAGGGTGGGAGGATGGGGACATGGAAAGACGTTTAGAAAGCTGGCCTCGGAGAAAGTTGGACGATTTTCCGGGCGATTAGGTATGCGTCGGGGATTATGTGTATCGATCTCGTGCGTCGCTTGCGGATTGTTGCGTCGTGTCACGGCGCACGAGCTCTCCAGGATGAAAATTTTAGGCGTATTATAGTTGCCTGGAGATTTATTTTTTTTTTTCGAGATCCTTCGGATTAAGCTTTTGGTTTAAATATTTTTTTGCTCTGAATTTCGCTTTAAAGTTTCCACAGACCAACAATGTGTATCTTGAATTCGGAGTTAGCGGGGCTGTGTTTAAGTTGTAACGAAGCTCGAGTCGTATCCTAATCTTCAGTAGAATAGGTCTTCCAGTGGGCTTTGGTCAGACAGCGAGATCTTTGACTTTGCGACGATATATTCTCCTTGGACAAATCGGTTAACCGCAGTTTGCAGTATATGCGCACAGCTTTAATTCACTTGAATCAATGAGATTTTGAAAAATCGACGCCTTAATCGTTGGGTTAGACAAGGCAGGAGGACTCGATTACCCCAGCACAGAATATTCTCTGTGTAGGAAGCTTCTCGTCAATTTAATTACAGGCCATAAATAACGACCACCCTCAGCAACGAATATATATCAGAGAGAGAAAGAGGGGGGAGTGCATTACTTTATCGCTCTTAATACCGGTAAGGTGGATAACTGCCTCTTCGTCTCTCCGCGTGTGAGATTAGTAGTATACAATTTACGAGAGGCCGCTGCATTTCGGAACAGATCGGCTCTCGCGCGGTGAAGCTGCAAAGATTAATCATGACTAGAGTATGAGAGAAAAAAAGAAAGCGACGAAAATAGACCGTCAAGCTTAAGTGGCCGAATAAGCAGGCCTAAAATTATCCGAGTTAAGGACGGTGTTTCCCCTCCCAAGAGGGCTTTGGCAGGCATGACGAAGGGTGCGAGCTTAGGACTCGTCCCTCGTTCCGCCGAGCGCGTATCTGGGCCATCGGAAGAATCTCCGGCACGTCGGGGGAAAAGGAGGGTCGTCGCTGTCCGTCATCGGTCGTTGTACCGCGGGCCCCGCATTGAATTGCGAGACGAGGACGGAGTAATCGAACGGATAGCGAGAAACTCGAGAAAAAGAGAGAGAGAGTTTGCGAGAAAAAGCTATTGCCTTTCGTTTTTGCCTGCTCGTAGGTGCGTGTGTAGGTCTGCCGGTGCTCTTACGAGAGATACGAAATCTTGACCTGGTTTTCCCGAAATCCAAGCTGTGCACGGGGCCGAGAGGCTCACAGGAGCCCTAACGCTTGTACGCCCCGGTGTATTAAACCCTTTTGCGGTGTGTCCGACAGCTGATGTAACCTACTTTAGCCTTATATTGCTCCCGTGCTTTTTGGATTACTTCTGTTTTTTTCTTTAACATTTGGACAAATCCGAAACCTTATACGAATAAGTCGTACGCCAATCTATATTTTCATTCTTACGTAAAATGAATTTTCACCCGGCAGATTGAAAGTTTAAATATCGCATCGAACGAACGTGCATACGTACGTACGTTTAATAAAAATCGGGGGCGTTACTTTGCTCTTGCGCGCGTATTTTAATTGACACTAAAATTAAATCGAATCACACACAGCGTTTGCTAAAGGAAAAAAAGGAAAGCTTTTCCTCTCTCTGTCTCTCGATAACTCGAGGTCCCGAGCACTAGAACAGCATTCGGCCAATTAGCCGTCACTTAAGAGCCCCTCCCACCTCGGCCATTCTTCCAAACTGACGCGGCCCATAAAACACGCACGAGCGATCAAACCGTTTTTCCCCTCTTCCAACTCTCTTTCTATCTCTCCTGCGCGACACGCCATTAAAACTCCAAGCTCGTCGAGCAATCGTCCTAATTTCCAGCTGGTACGCAAAAGCTCGTCCACGCCCAGAAGAGCGATCTCTCTCCATGAATTTTCCTCTGGAACGCGCGCCAAAAGTACGCGAGGACTCGCGTCCAATCGATTGGCCCTTCCGTAATTATTTTCCCCTCTCGCGAGGCATTCAACGCCGTTCTGGATACGATGAAGCTCGAGATTTATAGCCGGGTTCAGGGCGCCGACGCGGTCTATCGCTGTATAACTACAGAGCTTGCAGCTTTTATCAAGATTGACACTTATTTTCATTGCGTTTTGAGCGAGAGAGCCTCGAAGCTTGATGGGGATTTGCCCCCGTTGTTTACAACTGCTAATTACCCATTGATTTTATAGGGAAATTTATTTTAAAAAACGTCCGTTGTTATTGCTATTTTTTTAATGGATTTAATTATACGAACGAAACGAGGTTTTCGGCAAAATCAGCGAAAGCATACAGGCGCGCGAGCGCGAATAAATAAGTATAGGCAATTTTAATACTTTTAAAACGCAGGCAGCAGTAAACAGGGCAACCGCAATTTTCAACTGCAACCGCTGATTAATTAAAGCGAACAAAAGAGCTTAATTAATTTGTTCAGTCGAATCCCTCTTTAAATGGATTTTAATTAAACCCTACGGGATAGAGGCGATATTTATCAATGCCCTGTCCCCCCCTCTCTCTCTCCAACGTTGTAAATAACATCAATCATTTAAATTTCCTTAATTACAGGTCACTCTCGAAGAAGAAAAAAAAGAGCCGGAAGTAAGTAAAAACTTACAACACAAATCGTATACATGCGCATCGCGATTGCTTCTCGCTTTAAACAACAATTTACTCGCAACCCTTTACCAGTAAGTTTATATCAAACGTTACAACAGCGGAAAGCGTCGGTAAAAACAAAATTCGAGCCAGCGCTCCTCGCCAAAATTGCTCTTCCTCTCTTTCTCGCCAATTTCGCTCTTACGCGGCCACACCCCCTTTTCCCCCAGAGCTGCTCGGGCTGCTTTTCATCCGAGAGCCAAAGAAGCCGCCGTTACCATTTCCACGCGCTCCTTTCCCCTCCCCCGGCGCACTCCCAATTAGCCCCCATTAATTTCCCCAGCCGCTAATCGCCCAGCTTTTTTCCCTGCCCCTCTTTGCTATACCACCTCCTCCTCCTCAGGCTTCTTTCAGCACACCCCCACACCGACTTTACGCTTTGTGTCTACGCACGTGTGCTCGGCAACTCGGGATAATTGTTATTGCGACTAATTCCGCATCGGCTTGCGCGCGGGCAAAGGCCCTCCCACCCGCCTAATGCGCTAATTCGCGTGTGCTTGACGTTGTTAAGGGGCCTCGGTTCTGCAAAGTGTCGCGTAAGAGCTGAGGAGAAAAGAGCGCCAACTCTAAATGCCCTTCTCGACAATTCCGCCGACGGGAAACAAACACTTTTTTATACCCACTCCACGCATGCGCCCGCATAAATATTTACAAACCGCGAAGTATAATGCACAAGTGTAGCGTGTAACGAGGTAAGAATACAAAAACGCGATTATTCGAAGCTCGGCACAAGGCTACATTCCCGCGCAAGAGAAGTTCATCCGAGGGAAAGTCTCTCTCTCTCTCTCTCGGCGCACATACAGCCCCCGCCAACATTGTGCTCCGGCGAGCGCAAGAAAAGTAGCGGACTAAGCGAGAGAGCCGCAATTTCAACCGCTACGAGCCTCCCTCCCTCTTCGTTCCTCTTTCTCCGGCTTCTATTTCATGCGCGCTGAAAAGACGTCAGCCGCACGCATACGCTAGTTCCCCCCCCCTACCCCTAGCCAACAAGTTCTTGTCAAGAACTTGCATACATACTTCTCGAGAGAGAAGAGCCGCGCCTCCCTTCTTCTCCACACACCCACTACACTCGCGAGAGCTGCTTCTTATCGTCGCCCGCTTTACCCGATAGCCTTCCCCTCTCTCTCCCTCCTCGTAGCCAAACTGGGATACGTTAAGTAACTACGTCACTCTCGCCTATTGTTACGACTCTAGCGAGTTCTTAAGTGACGGGATAAGCGCGATTACAAGTGTTATTGTCCTATCGCAGTTATATACCATAGCTCTCTCTCTCTCTCTCTCTCTCTCTCTCTCTCTCGGTACTATAACGCACTTTGATTTTCGTAATAACGCGTTTTAACGACTCGCAGCCATTCAGAAATAGAGCGGAAGTCGTCGAATTGTCGCGCTGTATAGTGTGTAATATTTCCACGAATTTACGGAATCTGCAAATGTTATACGGTACATGGAATACTCGTGTGCCTGCGCGGTATTTAAATATTCAAATGTGAATTTCAGGCTCGTATAAGCAACTTGAGCGCCGAGACTCAATTAACCCAACGGCCCTCCTAAAACGGAAAATAGTTTTTGCGTATATAAATATCGTTTGTTTGCATTTCGGGATGAGAATCGAATTGCTTTGGTTTTAGAAAAATGATAAACTATTATAATCCCATTGGTATTAATGATTCGGAGAAAATCAAAGCTTCCCCATATCTTGGGCGTTTCAATAGTTCCCCATTTGCCGCACGGAGTCGACAATAAACGCCTCGGAAGAATGGATTCTGATTACTTTCCATCGCGGCTTGGCTCTCAACGGAGCCGCATAACCACCAAACGACCTCGCGCTGCTGCAATTCACGAGCGTTTAAGAGCATGTGCGCGCGAGCGCGATGTTCCTTTGCAAACGCGAAATCGACGCCCACGAGACGCTCTCAATTTCGCCGCTTTTAATTCACCTTTGTAATTTCGCTGCATCGGGGAAGTTGTGTAAGGGTAGCTTGTCACCGCGTGCACCCCCAGCTTTTCGGCATTTTCCCTTTGGAAATAGTTTGGGTAACGTGGAGAAATGACTTTTCCCGAAAAGCCCTCGCGAAATTTGGCCTTGCCTTTGTCTTCCGCGTCAGACTCGCGGCTTGGAGATTATATCGATGGAATACAGATGCGGCACGTCGGGGTCGATTGTCGGGAGACGCGCGCCGGATAACCGCGCGGCGACGTGACTCCGCGCGATTTTGCAATTCGATCGCGCGACGACGGCGGATCGAGCGAGACGCGCGAAAGACGAATGTCTCTTGGGGGGACGTGTGGCAAGACGAGTCGAACGCATTTTTCCAGCGATGTACTCCGGGGTTAATCAATGGTAGTGCTGGAAACGTGTGCGCGGCTTGAACGTGTTCGCTATTGGAGGGGAGGGATTTTCTTACAGTTCGCGTGCGAGAGAGCTTTTGATGCGATCGGGGATGCGACAAATGTCCTGTGGGATGGCATGTTTTTATCGGGTTTCTCTTAAGGTGCTGGCTCAGTCTGGCTGTGATGAGGATGAAGAACGATTGGTGTACCTTGGTTTTGGTAAGCTTAAGAGTACAAGACGTAACGATGTAAATGACATTTAGGCTTACTTGACACGATTTTACAGCTGTCTTATTTTTAGCACATGTTACATGCCTACTTACACGTACGTCTGACTAGAAATTTCAAAAGTTACATAAAAATCGAACCCAATGTTATTCATTAAAAACGTTGAAAACATCGGCCCGGCTGCGTGTTATCGCGAATCTTCGCAAGGCACGTGAAATTCCATTTCATAACTGAAAAAAAACAAAACAAAAAGAAAACTTCAATTCCCACCCGAAACTTAAAGTCTCTCTATTTTCTCATTAAAACTTTCGAATAAGTCAAGCCACATCGTAGAAAGAGTCAGTAAAAAAAGAGCGAAAAAAAAGGGGGACAAAACGAGAGTCGCGGGCCTCGGACAAATAAAGCAGCAGCGCTCAAAGCTTTCACAATAGCAACGAATCGAGAGCGCTACATCGCGAGGTTCACGCGAGAGAGCCATAGCCTTCCGCGGCGGAGAAAAATTGAAGCGGACCACGATAGGAAAGGGTCGCGGGGGCTGGCTAAGCGAAATCCGATAATAGCGCGGCAAGACTGGGCCCTGTAGCTCTGCTGTCTCGCGTGCCGCGATACGCGCTCATTATTCTTCCTCCGAGAGCCCAAAGGACGTGACCACCGCCACTGACTTCTTTCCTCCCTCGACCACTTTTGTCACGGACGTTTCGCTCTAATGTACGAACTACTCAAGCTACAGCATCTGCTGACTCTTATATTTGTTTTTTTCCCTTCGAGACGAGAAGAGAGAATGAAATGTTTCTTTGTAAGTTTGAGATTGTGTTGTAACTTTGAGCTGCTTTTCAACTCGCCTCGTGTAATAAAGCGTAATGTCTTTCTGAATGTAAAACTTATATTTATTTGGGATTTATCGAGGTATTATCGTAGCGAAAAGCTTAATTGTAAATGAGGGACTATTCACGAATTTCGATAAACCTTAATAAATCCGTTGGATGTAATATTGCCGCAGTACGAGGCTGGAAAATGTAATGCAGGCCGGTGTGTCTGGAAAGCTTGTAAGATTCATTGATACCGGCAAATCCCTTATTTCCACCGGATAAATCGATATTTTCATCCACTTTTGAATTGCAGCGGCCGTTATTATCTGATATACTGCCAATATCAATGTTACGTTATGCTTCCATCGAAAACAGATTGTCGATACGGGGCGCGAGAGTCAATATTGCGCGGCGCCATAACGTTAGTCATGCGCCTCTGCTTATATATACACGCATATACCGTAGGGGGGAGGGGGATCCGAAGAAGCTGCGCTTGATCAAAAATCCTCTCGGCAAGGCATAATAAAATATTAAGTGGCAAACAAAAAATAACAACAGCTGCGCCGGATAGCCAATAGATTTTCTTCGCCAAATCACCAGCTTGCTATAAGCTCGTTTAGTCCCCGGCGTCAATTTCTCTTCTTTAGATAAGAAAAAAATATCTCGCGCCGCGAGCGATATTTTTTAACGGCACAGTCAAAGAATGTCGAGGATAAATAAGGCTAAAATCGCGAAGACCGATAGACAATACGGACTGGTTAGTCCGGGCGCCACGGGGGTTTTCGTAGGCCATCGAGGTCCACTGCTCCACCAAAGTTTTTTTTATGTATTTTCACCTCCTGAATTCAAATTTCGAG
>JAPYYQ010000939.1:0-45063 GCA_030522585.1 Anagyrus pseudococci
GGGGCGGGGGGGGAAGGGGGGGGGGGGGGGTTAGCCAGCCGGTTTTTTCCCCCCGGCAAGCGTGGGCAGGCGAAAAAAGGGCCACGAGCGGCGCGCCAGCAAGGGGGTACGGAGGGGGATGGTGCGAAAGAGAGAAAGAGAATCGAAGGATCCACGGAATTCCTCGGATCGAAAGGCGCGTCCCTGGCTCCTTCTCTCAGTCTTTTCTCCCCCCCCCCCGTGCCGCCGCTACCTCTCGCTCGTCTCCTCGCTCCCTTTCGTGCCGGCAGAAGAATAGCCGGGCTTCAGGTGACCGAATTCAATAGGTTTTTGTGCGCGCTCGAGGAAAAGGCCTGGACTGCTCTGCGACGGCCGAGAGGGGGACTGAAAAGGGAGCGGACGGCGAGAGGGGAGAAGGCCGGGCACGGCCGACGACGATGCCGAAGCACACAAGACGAGGACGAGGAGGAGCGGGCCTTTTGACGGGAGGGGCACACGCGAGAGAGCCTGCTGCAGCCCTGCGCTCTCTATATTCTCGGGCAAATTCATTTTCGGCCGACGCGCCGGCGCGTATACCCCGGAGCAGCGGAGGCCCAGGGGAGGGGGAGAAGAGCGACAGCCTTGGAGAATGAGAGAGGGCGAGAGAAAAAAGACAATGCCGCATGCGAGGAGGGAGGGCGGAGGTGTAACAGGTATGTGTGCGCCCCGGGCCCCCCGGGAAAATGGGTTCGATGGCCCAGGTAGTGGCCCGGCGCTGCGCTCGCTCGAGGAAATCCGATTGAGACTCCGGAGAGGCCCAACGCGTATATGCTACGCGCGCGGGGGAAACCTGTTCCCCGGAGCTCCGGCTTTTCACCGGGCCCGATCTTTGCCTACGATTTCACGGGCCTAAGAGTCGAGACTCGCTCCCTCCCCCGCTTTTATAACGCGATGGGCCTACTGTGCGTGCGTGCTGGCCTCTCTTTTCTGCCTCTGAGAACATTTTTTTCGTCTTCCTTTTTTTTTTGTCAAAATTGTCTCGCTTTTCGTTGAGTCGGGCTGGCTGGGTCTTTGTGTAAGGTGATACGCGCGGAGCCAACGACCACCGGCCGCGCGAAATTTTAGTTACATGAGAATTTCACTTGCATTCGCGCTTGGCCCGCCGCCGGCCCCCGGGCTCTCTCCTGCGCGTGTGCATGTGCACCAGCTGAAAAATAAAACTCGCGCCCGAGAGCAGTCGCGCGCGTTGGGAAATAACCGACGCCTCGTCCGACGCGCAGGTGGTCTCTGTTCTCTGGCTCCTGCACGTACGCGCTCTGGCGCTCATATATGCGCGCCTTTTCGAAACTTTGGTAGGTTTCCGATACAAAAACCGTCGTTTAATCGCTGTAGTCCGGAGTCAGGACCGCCAGCCATTGAGACACGGTTACTCTCAGAGTTCAATTAAAACTTGCCAATTTCGGCAGTTTTTTCCTTTTTGTTTTCAGAAAAAGAGCCAGCAAAAAGAAGTTTTCGGGTGGGGGGGGGGGACATACTTTCTAAAATGATTTTTGGAATTAGGCTACAGTGTTTTTGTCCAGCGTCGAAAAGAAAAAGCTCGCGTTTACGTGTAGCAAGATATATTTGTGATGCTGGCCGGGAAAAAATGAAAGACAAAGTATTACGTTTTCAAGCGACTTTGCTGGCGACGGAGAGAGGGGAGAGGGAGAGAGAGGATAATGGCGTTATATAGTTTTACGATTGTGCAAGCGCAGCAGTAATAAAAACTTATACGTGTATAAATTTTTCGCGTAAGGTTTCGACGAGGCTCCGAGCGACGATGTAAAAATTTCGCCAGACTCTCGCGTGTATACACATAGGAGCCGAACGATCGCAAGACGACGGTCTAGTCTCAACAAAATCGCGCACCATGAGAAATCCCACGAAAGCTTGACGAACAAAATGTAATAGATAGAAAAGCCCAGCAGTAGCGAAAAAAAGGACAATACTTATCCCCCCCCCCCGCAAACCTATTAAACATTGCAGCCGGAGTGTGATTGAAGAAAAGTCAAAGAAAAAGAAGTAGTTACGGGAAATTTTTAACAAAGTTTCGATTGCAGATAGACGCGGACACGGAGAGCTGTACTTTCTTATACAACGACCGCACCTCTGCGGCCTTGAAATTTGTTTAGCTTCTCTCGACGGCCGCTCGTGAATTCATGATTCAGAAATGAACAGAAATGATTCATCAGCCATCCCATGTGTGTTTGCAAGCTGCTCTCCCTCTCTCTCGCTCTGTCCGCACGTGCAACATCCTTTTTCCCCCACCGATACATGACTTTCGACAATTTATATTTATTAAATCTTGAAAATATTTCTCTAATTACACATCGAGCCTCCGATCTCATAATACACATATCGCACTCACTTTCGGTTTACACATTTGCTATTTTATTTTTACATGTTGCGCAAGGCAAATCGTTAAACTCCCGAGAGTTGAAAACTTTGCGGCAAAAATGAGATTATCGCGGAGTCGCATATGAAATTGAAATGAGGCAGGTCTGAATAAAGCCCATCTCGCGTCTATACTGTCTATAAAGGGAGGGAAAAAAAATCAAAGAAACTAGATGCAGTACCGTAAACTTGAGCGGTGGATTCCCAAGCTCGCGTATACAGTCCTAGCGGAAGGTACTAGCGGGAAGGGTGGGTGGATGAAAAAAAAAACAATGTAAAGCGATATATAATTTATACAGATTTGAAATATGCAAAATGCGCGCATAAGGAAGAGAGGGAGGTAGAAAAAAGAAGGTTATAATATAATTCAGACTGAGGCATCTTTCAAAATAGTATTCAAATGCGCGTCGCCGTCTAACTCTCTCGCGCACTGCGCTCCTACGAAGAATGAATAGGTTATCATCTGGAATATCAGCGGCGCAGAGCTGCGCGGCGGCGGCAGTCGCGTTTTTCCTGAATACTGATATTTACGCTTGCGTTGCGCCGCGACTCGCGCGCGCGCTGCCCGCGTAAAGAAGAAGGCGGAGGATGAGGGGAGGGGGGGGGGGTGAGGAAAAAAAAGAAAACAATTTTCTCGGGGCGCAATTAGAATTTCCCGAAGGTCGAGAAATGTACTTTGCATGTAGGGGCGGGTGCGGGGGGGAGGCATACACACGTAGAGGTATACGCGGACAGGAGGAGAGGAGACGTGCAGAGAGAGAGAGAGAGAGAGAGAGCGGTGTGTGCGCGCACGCGACCGAGAGGGCTACCTTTGCTTTTCTCTCCCACGACCGCTCCCACAGCCACCCCCGCCGACCACGTTGAGACCGCAGCGCGTCTACCGCGCTCTCCCTCTTCCTCGTTCCTATCCACTCCGCGGCGTATCAGCCTTTTTTTTCTTCTTTCCCTTACTGCCCGCGGAGAAAAAATTCCTCTCGGCAGCGGCCGCGGCGCTATTGCCGCCGCTGCTGCTGCTGCTGCTGCTTCTCTCGTCGGACAGAAACAATTTTGCAATTCTTATTTATTCATGCACATCCGCGGGCAGGTATACAACTTTTTACACAGCCGCGTTACGTAACGCCGCTACACTGCTCGCTCTCTCGCTAGCGCATGTATAATACGCAAAAAATGCAAATGCATCAGCCCGCGAGAGCCTTACTAGCCTTACTATATAGCATATCTATATAAACAATTTGCTGGCGAGCCCAACTTTTCCGGCGCAACGGCCCCGTTGACTTTTTCAGCTTCCCTCTAAGACCAGCCGATAATTGAAGGGTTTCCCGTTCTCTCTTTTTCTTGAGAAACAAGAGAGAAAAATCCAAGTATAAAGTTGGGCTTTTTCAGTAACGACTACGCAGTAGCAGCTCTCTCTCTCCCGATAGCAGGAGCAACACTCCACGCCTTGTCGGCCTAGTGCTACGCATTGTAATACGAAAACGGCCTCGCGCAACTGCGAGTCCGACTCTTACGAAACGTCTACGCCTAGGCCGTCGCCAACACACACTCGCACCTACATACATACAGAGAGAGAGAGAGAAAGATCCGCCACATTCAAAACGCGTATCTGGTCCGGCAAAAATTTCACTCCGAACCCCCGCCGGTGCATTTTTCATTAGCAGCGGCCGAAAAGAAAAAAGAAAAAGAAGCGGAAAAAAAGAGCTAGAGAGCGCGGGGCAGCGAGCGGGAGGGGGAGAGAGAAAAAAAACAAAGAGAGAATAGAAGAAGAAGCGGCAGCGGCGGTATAGGAGCGACGGCGCCCAACTCATTTTTCCAAAGGTAAAAAGGGAGAAAAAAAGTCGGAGAAGTAGGAGATATTCCATGCAACCCATCGTCGTCGTCGTCCGCAAGCGAGCAAGCAAGCGAGAGACAGGGAGAGAGAGCTTCCCCCCTGTCCCCTTTCGCCCCGACCACCGCTAGGAAAAAATAAAGGAGGAGGCAGAAGTGCAGAAGAAACGAGAAAGCCCGGGGTAAAAAAGGAGCAGGAGGACAGCGCATCCCACTCGAGAAAGAGAGAGAAAAAGAGAGTGAGAGTAGTCGAGGGGAGGCCGGCTGGACGAGGAGGAAAGGTTCGATACAGAGCGCACAGTGCTCCGCGCCTCTCGTCCTCCCGCAAAAAATGCCCCTCCGCTCCTCCTCCCCCCGTTACTTCGATCTAACGTCAAAGCACATAGAGAGACGGGGGCTTGGAGACTAGCTGCTGCCGGCCTCGTTCGCGGCAATCCTTCCTTTGCATGGAGTTCGCGTGCGAGGAGGACTCGGGGGCTAGAGAGCACACAGGCCTCTGCCGTCGTATATAGCGGCCCGCGCCCAACAGCCGAAAACGCGCGAGGGCAGAGAGACAGTTGGTGCGAGGAGAGAAAGCAAAAAGAAACGAAAAAAACGATCGAGGGGGAGGAAAAAGGCGCGCGCGCGAATAAGTAGGAGGAGGGTGTGGGTGACGGACGGACGGATGGGAGGGAGCGGCTCTCTCTTCCGTCCCGGCGCACACCGGGTCTTCGGTACATTTTTCTGCATCTTCCGCTCGCGCGCAGTGCCCGGTCCTCCCTCCGAGCGCCCCCGCACTACCCAAAGACTACTACTCCTTTCCTCCTCCTCCACCTACTCCTGCTCTTACTTCTTTCTCTTTCGTCTTGTCCCCCCTGCTCCTCCCCCTCACCCGGGCCACCCTCCTCCTCCGTCTCTTTCTCTCTTTTTCTCTCGTCGCGCTGCGTCGAGCGGGCCCCGTGCCAGGCCGTTCGCTTTTTTGCTATTTTTTTAACATTTTCTTTTCTCCAATGCCTTAAAATGCAAAAATAAACGAGAGCCCACGCGGGGACGGCGAAACTCTTGTCCCCGAGCTCTAGCTCCGAAAATTTTCTCAAATTTCGCTGGGCCTCGGGAAAAAGAAAATTTATCTCTGAAAAGCAAGAGCTGCCGATGCCCCGGCTAACCAGAGATAAATTTTCGCTGCTCGGGCCCCGGAAAAAATAGCGGGGCCCGCTCGAGTCGTACGGAGGCGGACAATAGTTGCTCGGCCGGCAGCGGGAGCGCGCGCGGAGCTATCGTCTCGGCGCGAGCGCTCTCTGCTCTCTCTCCCTCTCGCTTCCCTCTCTCGCGCTCTCTCTCACTCTCTGTGCGCCCCACCCGCAGCCCAGCCTTGTTCTCCCTCTCTCTCTTACTCGCTCTGCCGCCGCCGCCGCCGCGTGCACACACGCAACGCTACCTCTTGCTACTCGGCCGCCGCCACCGCTCTCCCTCTCCGCTGGCCCGTCGCGCGCACTTCAGCAGCCCGGAGGAAGCGGCTGCGCGGCGCGCTAGAGAGAGAGGTGTATACACACCCATATATATACGTATATACACACACACACACACTCACATCCATACATGTATATATAGCCCAGGCTGGGCTGTGTGCCGCCGCCGCCACCGCTCTGCTCTCGGCCTCCCGTCTTCTACTCGTTCTCTCTCTCCCTCTCACTCATACGCGCGCTCGTTGAGTTTCGCTCTACCGAGGCCGGAAAAGTCCTGCCCGGCCGAGATATCTTTTTCGGAGTCGCACCAGCCAGCTCTTTGGATTTTCCTGGGCATTCGAGTCCCACTGGAAAGGGCTGATCGACTAGCTGCCCTGGGCCCGTTAACCGCGCGCCCAGGCCCATCGAAGGCCCAGCTAGACCGAAAGATCCGAGGAGCTCCCGGACAAGAGTTGTGCCGCTCGGCTGACGGGGCTTCGGCCCCTCTTCTGCTCTCCCTCCCGCTCGCATGCTCTCTCCCTCTCTCTCGCTCGCTCACTCTCTATCTATCTATCTACCCAGCTGGCTGTAGTGGTGGTAGTAGTCGTAGTAGCAGCCCGTCGCGTCTGTCTCGCTCACTCTCGCTCACTCTCTCTCTCTATCCGTCTATCTATTTAGCCGGCGCTATCTATCTCGCTCTCCCTCCCGCGATGGCGGCGCGCCGCTTCCCTTTTTTGCTCTCCTCTCTCTCGCTCCCTCCCGCACAGAGGCCCGTGGCTCGCGGCCCCTCTGCCGCCGCCGCCCCCCGGCCCCCTCTGGCCCGCTCCGAGGCTCTCACTCATTCTCTCTGCGTCTCTGTCTCTCCATCTAGTGCTCGCGCTCTCTCTCTCTCTCGCTCTCGGGCGCTTTATTCGTCGCGAAACTTTTTACGTTGTGTATATTAAAGGGGAACGTACAGCTCGACGCTCCACGCTCGACGCTCGTGTCGTTCAAGCAGATACCGCGAAATTAAAGGAGATCTGCCCGCGGCTCGAGCCCCCCGCACACCCGAGATATGTACTTCTCCCTTCCTCTCTCTCTCTCTCTCTCTCTCTCTTTCTTTTGCTTGCTCGGTTGCTGCCTATCACGCGAGGCCCGGACCGCGACTGTTCGTGGCCAGCCTACGCTGGACGCTCGAAAATTATCATTCCATCTCCTTTTTACTCCTGCTCTCTTTCTCTGTCTTTCGGAGCGAAGATTTTGCGCCCTCGATGCATTCAAGATTTTCGTCCTCCACCAGCCCGAGGACGCTCTTTTATCCTCTCTCTCTCTCGTTTTACTCTTTCCTCTTTCATTTTTTTTATCATCCCGATAATAATGACGGGGATTCGCGCAGCAAAGTCCCTCTCGGTCTCGCGCCAGGGCTTTGGTCCACGGACTTTAATTAAACTTTTGCGCGTGGCAATGATTCCAGGCCGAGAGTAGTATAGAGCGGGGATTTTTGAAAATCATGATTTCCGATTTTGCTGCCCGGCCAGCAGCAGCAGCGGATCATGTACGGCCCTCTGTGCAGTACGCGGGCTCACGCTGCGTGCGCCCGCCGCGAGTGTAATATAACGACGCAGCACGGCGATGATAGCAGCCAGCGGAATGACGATAATAATAATAATAATTATAATAACTAAAATATTCATTGCGTTCTAATTAAAGCTATATAGGAAATTTTGCAATAATTAGAAGTAACAGGAGATCAACGGACTGAGGAGCGTGCGGTGCAAGGGGTGCGGAGGGAGCCCGGAGATTTTGTGAAATAAAAGAAAATGTTTTGCTGCTAATGCCGGTGCGCGCGGCTCGCCAGAGTAAATTATATCCATAAAGCCGGGGGAATACAGTAATACACGCCGATATTGCGTTATAATATTGTTGCAAAATATTTTTACAATGTCCCGCGGAGAAAGACTAGCGCACACGAGAGAGAAAACTTGGCAAATGATAATAACGCGCGCGGAGCAAGGGATATCGCGCTCGTCAAGTTTTTCTTTTTCGAAATCACCTCGAGATCGCCTCTCCCGCTCGTTCGCGCGCCCGTTGCCATATACATGCACACGACAACGAGTCTACAACACAGTAGAGAGCATGTAGGCTTATCAAGGGAGCGTCAAAGAAAGAGAGGGCCAGCAGAGAGCAGCCGTCCGCTCCGGAAACGGGCCGGGACGTTTTAAGTGACGTTACGTTATTACGTCCGCCGATTAAATTCGAGCTGTCCCTTTTTCTCGGCTCTCGAACCCTTTGTCGGGCGGCTCGCGCGAACGACACGTACACGACACTGCGGCAGAACGGCTGGCTGGGCTATTTTCGAAAATGTCGCCCTCTCGCGAATATATAGCACATGTACATTCGGATCAAACGACTGCTCGGCTACAGAGGGCACGCGGCCTCGGACACGTTAGCAGGAAACGGCCTATCAATTTTATCTTATATTTTCCGGAGATTAGCGGCGAGATAAGAGAGGAGCCCGCGACCCGCGCGCCGCGTCTATATATGTATATGGATGGACGTCGATAGCCCGTCCCGAAATGAAAACATTATATAAGAAAGCGACCGCAAGATATTTTTAACAAAATATACTGCGTGTGTGAGGGACGGGGGGGAGCACTGCGACGCGGGATACAGATATAAAGAGAGGCAAGGTGCAGCGCGGCAAAGTCCGCTCGAAAGTTATTTCCTATAACTGTGTGACTTTTCTCTTTTTTCTCTCCTCTCTTGCGGTCTTTTTTTCTTAATCATCGATCCGGCCGCTGATGCGCTCGTTTTTCGGTTAATTTTAGCCTCGAATATTTACTTTGAATTGCGGCGTTTCTTAATATTTAAATGTAATGTTAAGGTGCGCTCGTCTGAATAAATGTCGCTCTGTTACTTTTAATTAAAAAACAAAGGGATAAAATGTTACATTTTAAAGCGTTATCAAGTCGGCTGAGCTGACGTGAAGTTGAAAAAAAAAGACCGGCTGTAGGCTGTCGAAAAAAGAAAGACATAAAAGAAGAAAAAATGTCGAAATTTTGATTATGGAAGAAATTACACTGTTTTATCCCGTTAATTTTTGTAATTTATTTTCGGCGGTGTGTGATCTTAATGAATTTCTTTAAAAAATGACTGTAAGCGACGGTATAAAATTATATTTCGCAAAAGCTATAATCGAAATATACGTTATTCGATTCCTTTATTAAATTACGACGTAATGTTCAAAGTAAATTTTCTCGTTATTCTTTTTTCTTTAATTTTAATAATAATACGTTGGCATTACTATCACTAACGCTAGTATATTAATTTTGGCAGTACAAACTCAAGCAGAAATCTACATTTGCGGCATAAAACGTTGATAATAAGTAGATAATTAAGCAGTTATTTAGAAAATCAATCAATAAGTTGGAAGCAAGAGAGAGGGAGAGAGAAAGACAGGCTCCATTGGCAGGAGATATTCCTAATATTTATAGAATTAGAAGGAGGTTCAAGTTAACAATTCATTACTCGGAATACAGTTGGCATGGCAACGAAAATGCGTTTTCCAATAGGACTTTCTCCATAAATAGTACATACCATACGCACACCTGTATATACCCTACACACTTGCACTACGTTAAAGTACGAACTCACACAGGCGCATCAGTTTTCACACTCGGAGCTCTCGGCAAAAAAGGATTTACTCTCTAATTTCTCGCGTATAAAAAGTCAGCTTTTTTACATTGATTATTTTTTTTAGCGCAAAAATATTGAAAACATCGTTTTTCACTTTTAATTTGGAAATAGATATAATCACCACGAGTTGGATTACATTTAAAAAATAGGTACTTTAAAATATTTGGTTTCATTCATATTTGAAAATCTAACGAAATATCTTGAAATGGCATAGATTTTCCTTTTTTTCATCTAATTATCATTTTATATTACGGAAGATTTTTCTAACAACAAACTACTTTGATCAACAATATCTACAGACTCTTCAAACGAAAAAGTCGAAGTAATTTAAAATTACCAATAATTCTGAGGGATAGACAAACAAGAGGAAAGCTGCACATCGAGGTTGGTCGAGTGAGAAAGAAATTTGGACGATAGCGCTGCAACAGAGCAGAGCGTACAGCGCAGCACGAGCGCGTGTGAGCTCTTAAAGCCGAAATTCCATTCGAAGAGCCTAGGAGAGGGGTAGGTGGGTGGGTGGGGGGATAAAAGGGGGAGGGAGTCTCCGTGAGAGGCAGTCCTCGGGGGCGCCGTGCAGCCCCCGAGGAGTGTCCGGGGTGCAAGGTCCCTTGGCCCCCGTTCCCTCCTGACACCTCAGCCCCTCTGCTCGTGGATTATCGAGCGGAGTAGTAGCAGAGCTAGAGGGAGAGAGCGGAGAGAGCGGGCCGTACGCACGCGCGCGCAGGTGCCGCCGGCCGACGTCAATTATTTGCGCGCGACCGGCCGCCGCGGCACACATAGGGCCGCTGGCGGATTTATATTGGCGAGCGGGCCGCCCGTCAAACGCCTACGGGCCAGCCCTACTCCTCTCACGTACAGGCTGCGCCGTGTCTCTTTTCGGAAGCCGACGATTAGTCAGGCGGAGGTGCCGTGGCCCTTGGAAAATCGGCCGATTACGGCAATTTGGCGAAAAGCGCGGGAGGCGCAGAGCCACGTGTCGCGCTGCAGCTGCAGGTGCCGAGGGGCAGGAGAAAAAAGCCCAGCGGTCCTGCTCTTTTTTCCAGCTCCCATTCGCGTTCCGGTTTTTGCCTCGTCTATCGGTCCGCACGGGGGGAGCCGGCTGCTGCTGCTGCTGCTGTCGGGCGACTCCCGCGTGTAGCTGCTGCCGCTGTGTACGCGCTTATTCTGCCTCTGGCTCCTGCCCCGCCCGATCGACCTGTCTCTCTTTCCCTCTTCCTCCCTCTCGCTCTCTTTCTCTTTCGCTAGTCGCTCGCAAAACTCGAGCGGAATTCCCGATGGAACATTTCGCGCGTCGATGAAAGACAATGGGAGCGCGCGCGACCGAGCAGGCTCGTTGCTTTTTTTTCGGCGGGGAGAGGAGGCGGACTAGCGGGGCTTAATTGTTTTTCCTCCTTTTCCTCGTTTTGCCGGGCCTGCAGCAGAAGTCCGTCCCACGCGCGGCGACGTGCTCTCGACTCGTCGTGTCGCTCACTTTCCCTCGATTCCGCCTCGCCTTCCTCCTCCCCGTTTTCTCCCTTTCCCTCCTCGTACGCAGCCGTACACACTCCGGCTGCTCTTTCACTTTTCATTCGGCCGGCGCGCCTCACTTTTCAAAAGGGCTCGAATTTTTCGCGGACACCTCGCTCGTAAAACACGCGCCCAGAGCCGTACACGTCCGATCGGCTCGAATTTCCACCTCTCGCTACGCGCCCCTTCGCTCCAACGATTTAATTCCTCCCCTTGTACTTTTCTCCTGCAGCTAATATCAACATTGTTATATTGTTATTTTCGCCGAGTTTACGATCCGCGCCCTTTTTACGCCAGCGCGTGACACTTGGAACGGCTTTTATTCCGTCTCGGCAAAGGTGCAAAATCGAAAAGTATCGATGTCCATTCCCACGCGCATTTATATTGCAAGTTTTTCGAAAAAAAAGGTCGGGCAAAAATAGGAAAACAGTCGACGTAGGCTCTGATCGAAAAAGCCATTTCGCATGTTTACAGCGCAGTAGTATAGCAGTTGGACTCGGAATGCCCTTAAATTTTTAACTGACCGCAAAAAAAAAGGGAAAAAAACGATAGGAGCAGGAGAGGGAGGGAATGGCACAGGAGGATCGATCGATTGTTCAAGTAGAAGCTTCTAATGTACGCGTAGGCGCACGGGGTGGTGCTCGCGTATACACGTATATGAAACTATGAAATAATTCAATCAATTGCGAAAGCCCAAGGACTGATTAAAATGTTAAACAGTGCGGTAAATAACAAGCAGGCCCCGATTATTTTTCCTCCTCACTGCTGCTGCTGTATGGTGCTGAGAGAGACAGAGCCAGTGTGTGCACACGTGCGGAGGCGCGCCCACTTACGCGTTCCCCAGCATTTGCATGTGCTAGGTGCACACACACCCACTGCTGCAGCAACAACAGCAGCAGTGGTGAAAACTCATTATAGGCTTTTTGTATTTTCCAAATTCGTCGATTATCCGATCGTTAAAAAATTCAGTGGAAAAAAAGGGGCTACCGTACGGTGGTATAATTGTCGATTTTTGTTTATGCTTTTGTTGTTTTTTTCGTTCTTTTTCGACAAAACAATGATTCTCGTCCTGGGCTTTTCTAGCCCGAATGTGTCTGGCAGGCGAAATCGATACGGCGCGTTGTCCAGCCAAACAATGAGAACATTGTTGGATTGTTGGTGTGCGTCAGCCAGTGCGCGCGTATGTCCGGCCTGCGCTTTTTCCTCGAATCTTATCGCGATATTGATAAAATTGTAACGCTCGCTGTCCTTACCGCTTTTTTTTCGCATTCCTACACGCTCCTCTCCTCTCATCTCCCCGTCCATACGATTCTCTTTGGCCTTTTTTACTCAGCTTTCTCTCTTTTTCATATGTATGGTATTCGGGGGATAAGATAAGACGGAGGCCGATATACGAGCAGCGCGTGAAATCGTAATGGACTTTGATTCCGAAGCTCCAGCTTTAGTTTCTTCTAATTTTAGCTTCCACCTCGCGCTGCGCCAACGAAATGTGTATGTTGCGACTTACACGGAAATAGTCGCGCTGGGCCAGCAATACGGGGTTTGCAGCAAAAAAAAAAAGTTGAAGCGCGTTTATTTCGGAGCTCGTCATTTAACTGACTTATTTTCCAGCGATCGATATTTACGTGCCAATCAAGTTTTCAATTAATTAGCAGCTTGACACTCTCGTGAATTATTTCGTACGAGCCAGGCAAAAAGTTCCCAATTTTTTCTCCCCCACCCCTAGTTATATTTCCGAACATCAGCATGCAGCCCGTTTAGAAATGCAGATACACGCTAACGTGAAAGAGAGAGTTTACTCCCAACGGAATAATATTTTCAAAACAACTCACTCGATTGTCACGCACAACCCTTTCTTTCCCTGTATCCAGCGGGTTTATTTTCCAAGCAAGGCTGGCCCTATTACTGACCTTAAAAGTGCCGGGAGAATCGAGGGAGTTGCATCGGCAAAGGGCCACGCGCGTGTGCATGCGGGCCCCGCCGGCATATTATCATTCTTTCCGGTCCTCCACAATTTTTCCACTTTTCAATTTCTTAAGCTAATGAACGAGCAGCCTTTGCCCCTGCACCGCTTCCTTTTTCTATTTACTCCGCTGGTACATATCGAGGGGAGAGTCTATAGACTCTTCCTCCGACGTCTGAATGTTTCATTAGGAATTAAATACATTTTTAACGGTCCGAGAGCGAGCTTGCCAGCGCGAGTTTTATCATTTCCAACGTGCTCGCCGAGTGCTCTAGCGCACAGAGGCCCTCGGTGCGCTGCTGCCCTCCACCTGCCCTGCGCATCTCCGCTTTTTAATCATCCCATTTCGTTGCTCTGCCGCGGCCACTAGCCTCTCCATTGTGCCTTGGCCTTAACCGAACGCCCATTTGCAGTGTTTGCGAGCAATACTCCCCCTTTTCGTTGCCCCTCCCACCCCCGGCCACAAGGCTAGTTCCGTCCTGGTGTAGCTTTTGCGATGATGAGAATCGCCGGTGTGCAGGAGTGTGTTGCACTCGGCGCACTCGTCAATAAACATCGCCCTCCTCCAGCTAGCCTCTGTGCTACATCCATACTGGGGAGAGCTGCGAAAGAGAGATAGGACGCGGCAAGTTTGACGTCCCTCTGGCACTTGATACGTCAACCGACCGAATTATTGCCGGCCTTGATCCCTCCGATCCTTCCTCTCTCGCTCTCTCTCCCCACCGCTCTTCGGTTAACTGCTGAAAAAAAACAGCGGCGAACGGATGGAAAGGAGAAAAAAGGAATCCCGGCAATTCGGTGTGTGCCTGTGTGTGCACGTCGAAGCCGCAACGGTGTTACATTGACCGAGTGCCGGGGCTAAAAAGCCCCCGCGGCCTCTATACCCGTACACCTCTCTCTCTCTCTCTCCCACCCTCTCTCTCAGTCGGCTTGCGCTTTCGCCAGTCCGAAAAAAAACGTCGGCGGTGGCCGTGGCGGTAGTACGCGCGTGCGCCCGCGCAACAATCGTCTTTTTCAGGATATATACGTATGTATGTATAGATGTAGGTATATATACGCCGCGGAAAAAAAGGAGAAGAAAAAAAGAGAGGAAGGAAGGATGCTATACACGTGTCGTACACACAGCGGGAGCGTACATACGAGCACAATGGGCCGCTGAAACTTTTACACGTCCCTTTTCCGCGTTGCCTCCTATAACAGCAGTAGCAACAGCAACGCCAGCCACAGCGCTAGCACAGCGGTGCCGACAACTCGCACAACACACCTACACACACATAAGCATACGTACACACGAGACTGGCGAATTCGCACATATAGAGAAGAGAGAGAAACGACGCAATCTTCCGGCCGCGGCTCTCTGCGCCTCGTATAAAGGCATCGATAAGGATCGCGGGATAATTAAGGTCTATACTTTCCGGCAGCCGGCTACTCTCTCTCTCTCCCATCCAATCCCCCACCCATCCTCCGTGGCGCCCCGCTGGCGACGGCGGCGCCGGCACACGCAGAACAATCGAGTCCTTCTGCCGCTGCCGGTGCCTTGCTCGCCAAGTCTCCCTCCCGGTCTACGTCTGTATACATGTGTGTGTGTGTGTGTGTGTGTGTGTGTGTGTGTGTATCTATCGGGACAGCGCGGGGCTAAATTAAGCATTCATCCCACGCGCGGCTGTAGTAACCGGTGGCATGGGCCAGAGGGAGAAAGGAAAGCTCGCGCACGCAGACGCGCACGCACGAGCTCTATGTACACCCTCGCGGTCCCCGCGCCCCGACGTCCTGGAGCCTCGGGCCCTCGAGACAGCCTCTCCTCCCTCCGCCTCTCCCTCTTCTCCTGCTCGGCAACCCCTCTCGCTTTTATACATGTACGCACGTTCGTTTTCTCGACGAACAGCCAATTGCTATTCCGCCAAATGGCCGATGCTTTAAAATCCAACTCCAACCGGGCAAATGATGATGCATTCGAGACTAATACACTCCATACCCGAGCCTCGTTATTCTCTGCGCTCGCTACTGCACCTGCGGCTCGTGTTGCTCTCACGACGACCCTCTGTTATTGATATACCTCGGGACTTTTTATATATCCTCATTGCAATTTGTCAGGCTCTATTTTCGAACCTGTCTAAACATTATAAATAGCGAATTGATCCGAGTCTGCTGGGAATAGAAAAGTTCCGTGTATATCAGCTGCGTATAATGGTATATACTGTGCGGGCTAGCAGCAGCGGCAAGTAGATACACGCCGAGTGTGGTAAGACTAAACGTTCGCCGG
Source organism: Anagyrus pseudococci (assembly GCA_030522585.1). Taxonomy (NCBI): domain Eukaryota; kingdom Metazoa; phylum Arthropoda; class Insecta; order Hymenoptera; family Encyrtidae; genus Anagyrus; species Anagyrus pseudococci. Next base: position 15,047 of record JAPYYQ010000939.1, read on the forward strand.
GCTTGCGGAGCTTGACAGAGCGGAAATATTAAAAAGAGACGGAAAGAGAAACACGTTGTTTCAGCGTAAACGCGTCTCGTGCGTGTATGTATAGCTTCGTGAATTATTTAGCCTACAGCGCGTACGATCGTGCTGCCCGTAGCTTTCCTATGCAATAATCGTCATCGCTCTATATCATTATTTTACAATTTACCGGGAATCCCAAAGACTCGTCTTACGCGTGAGTTCGCGTTGATACTTCGAAGAAGAATAAGCAGTTTGACACTCTCGCGTATATTGAACGAGGGAAAATTTGATAACGAGAGCGTCGGCTGTCATCGGCTCGAATCGCTAAATTTTCCCGCAGTGCCGACGTCAACATTACACATACGCCACAGCTGTATATAGAGTCTCTACACGCAACAGCTCTCGTTTTTCGTTACGCGTCACTCGATACACGCCGTTCCTTTTTTTCCTTGTTCTCTCTTTCTTATTATTCTTTTCCCACAACAAGCCAGCAATAGCAGCATGTATACCGGGAGAGAGCCTGCGGCGGTATGAAAAACCGCTCGAAGCAAAAAACATGATAAAAGGAAAGAAATAAAGAGACAAGCATGAGAGGCAACGGGTACTACAGGAGAGAGAGAGCTTGGAAACCGCTCGCGAGACGTTTGCAAAGTCTCTCTCTGTCTCTCATAGCCGCCCGCATGTGTATATACGTACACAGAGAGTCCTGCTCTCGAGGTCGCGCTTCCTCGTCCTGTTTTTTTTTGTCTCGGCCGTCATCGCAGCCGATGGGGATATAGCCTAGGCTCGGCTCGGGGCCGTTGAGAAAAAAGCAGCCTGCTAACCGGCGATGTAGGTCGCGCGCGAACCTCTCTCTGTCTTTCACAGAGGCGTGCGCGCAGCCAAGCGCACGAACAGCCAGCAGCGTGCGTGTGCGCCGTGCGGGCGTGTTGCTGGGCTACGCGGGGAGGCAGAGAGAAAGGGGCAGCGTGTATATCCACTCCTCGCGAGCGGCTGCTGATATCGCGGCTCTATCGTGGCGCCAGCGTTATCGCCTCCGGCTGGCTCTGCGCCATCAGGGCCGTATACGCACCCACGGCCTCGAACGGGCCCCCCGACCCCGGGCTCGAACCCTCCGCCCTACCCCCCAGCCCCTCCTTCCACGACTCTCTCGAGAGAGCTCGGCAGCGGAGAGCTTGCGAGCGAGTTCGCGATGTGCTGCTTTGTGAACGGGAAATTTACCATAGGCACGGCATGATTACTGTAGCAGCTGCGAGATTACGATTTGCCGCCTGGAAAAATTCGCTTAAACAAATGTGTGATGTGCTACACCGGCTGCCGCGATGGGGGAGTACCAGTGGCGCGGGTCAATGACTCTATCGTCATTGGATTGATAGAGCAGCCCGAGAATGCGGTCAATTTTAAACGGAAGCCTACATGCACAGAGAGAAGAGCAGCTCGTTGCACGTGCGCACACTATAGCCCTCGTCGTCTCGTCCCAGGCTCTCGTTCAATATTTGAGAAATACGCACTGATTGCTGCCGCGCATCTTTACCCCCGTTTAATTACGCTAAAACTGCATCCTAACAAGATCTTTTTCGCCCGATTTTTCATCAACATATTCCCCGATGCGCTTGCTCATTATTTGCGTTTACAAAGCGATATTTTCTTTTCCAGACCGAGGCAGATATACGTGGAAGAGGAACGGATTACTCGCGTTCGGGTAATAACTTACGCCCCGAGCTTCCCTGGCTCTCGTTGCAATAATTCGGAACTTCAACATCTTTTTTATTTTTCCGCCTGTAAATTTTGGATACGCGGAGAGGGGATAAACTCGTCCGTATATTAACATGTACGTATCGAGCAGCCGAGGTTACATCGATAAGAGAGAATTGACGTGGGTGTATTGTGTGCCGAGCGAGCGAGCGCGTCTGCTTTAAACAATTGTTTACACTGATAGAGCCGAAAAATGAGCAAAATCGTCCGAATAAAATTTTCGTTTCTCTGTGACGTGTGTGACGCAACTGCTGGAGCTGGCTGTCTGTTGGTACTTCGTTTCGACGCACCACGCTGCGGATGTAGACATTAAAATGTGGATAATACAGGTTGACATTTTCGCCGGTATTAAAATGCTTTTGGCCGCGAAAAAGCTCGGGTCTTTAATGAAAGCAGGCAAAAGCCGAGGATGCGACATTGCTACTACATATATGCGCAGGCAAGTCGGACGGTAGTCGAGCAGTTGCTAAGGGTGTACTCTACCAGCCGAAAAAGAATTTCCGAAAATCGAGTGAAAATTCGAAAATTTCGCGAAAGTTGGTCATTTTTCCATGGTTAGCAGAATGGCTTCCCTGTGTACAGGAAACATGGACCGTCGACGCAGCGAGCTGGCCGCTTTAATGTCGAGAGAGGGGGTGTATATAGCGCCGGAGAGCAGAGAGTGCCGAGGGCCGAGTGAAAGATAAAAAGGACTACGGAGGAGCGCAAGGGGTAGAAGAGAGCACGGGTTTCCTTCGCAGTCGGCAACACCGGCCTGCGAGCCAAGGAAAAACGCAGGCTCCAAGAGAACGAGCAAGAGAGAGGGACTATACGAAGAGGAGCCGGTGCTGCTGCTGCTGCTGCCTTGAGATTTTCAGTTTAATGCGTCACAGGATGTCCTCCTCCTGGGCTCTCTGGCTGCTCTGCCGTATAGCTACTGCCCCCTTCCTCCTCCTCCTGCTCAACCCAACCCTCGGACTCGGTCTACCTATATACGCAAGCCTCCCTCCGGCTGCTGGCACTATAGCACCCGCCGGCACCGCCACCACCCCTGTCGTCTCGGCCTGTCGCGCCCGAGCGCCCCGGCCCTCGGCTGCTTTCCTATTGTCCGCCAGACAATTTCGCTAAATTTTCCCTGTCGCTCGGCAGGGCCCGCTAGCCACGATTCAACCTGCAGGGCCCGTTAGCCGAGGGCTTGCCAGCCGAACCAGAGATACAGTTTAAATTGTCCGGGGGCTCCGGCCCCGGGAAGGCAGGCCGCCCGCAAGCCTCGGCCGACGAAACTTTGCCTGGCCACCGGGCGCAAACACTCCGGCCGAGAAAGTGTTGTCAGTTGCTCCCCGGCTAGGCCAGCGTCCCGCGAGCAGCCGACCACTTTGCGGGCCCCGGCTTGCTGGGCAAACGCTTCGGGGGCTTCGGGCCCGACGAGCCGTCGAGTTCCGGGCTGGGGGAGTCAACTGGGCCCGGAGCAAGCCCAGCTTCCCGTCGGGGAACTGGACAGTAGTTTCGCGGCAGCGGGCGCCCCGCTTGGGCTTGCGGTGCCTATATCTGGATTAAAGGGGAGCCTCGGCTTTCCGGCGCCGGCGCCGGCGCCGCCGGCCCCCCAGCGTAAAGGGGATGCGCCGTTATTAAAGCCGGGCGCTCTCTCTACCTCTCTTTCTCTCTCTCTGTGTTCTGTACGCCGAGAGGGAGGGAGCGAGAGAGTAAGAGAGAGACCGAGCGAGGAGCGCGCGCTGCTGCTGCCGCCCCCTCATCCTCCGGCCATTTCCCCGCGCGCACCCTCTACTTCTGGCCGTGCTCGGGGGAGCTCGGGGCCGGGGGTGCCAAGGGGATGAGAGGGAGAGAGAGCGAGCGAGGGCGACCGCACTCGCGCGGCCCGGCGGCCCGTATCGGGCGGCCGGTTTTTTGCCCGCCGGCGCGCGCCCCGGCCCGTTTGTCTTCCGGCGAGCGCGCTCACCCTCCTCCCGGCCCCTCCTCTTCCCCGCTCCTCCCTTTGCGCTCGCAGCCAGCTACCCAGGCAGCCAGCCGCGTTCCCACCCTACTCCGAGCAACTCTTTCGCCCCCGGCCGCTCGCGAGCGCGCGTGCCGCGGCAAATCCGGCAGCACCCCGCGCCCCACCAGCCCCCTTCACTCCCACTCCTGCCACTCCTGCCGCCGCCGCCGCCGAGCCGCTGCAAGCTCTACTCTCGCTCTTTTTGCTCGCGCGCTTTTTTCCCCACGACTCGTCCTTTTCTTTGTGTTCCGCTTTTTTGCCCGTGCTCCGCTCGCCTCTTTCCTCTCACCCCCGCCCCCCCCACACACACCCCCTTCCGCCCGCAGCCTCTACTCCGTTACGTTTGTTTTCTATCGCCCCCCGGGCCACCCCCGGCGCACTCTCTTGCCGCGTCCCTTTCTACCCCTCGGCACCTGATAAAGCCGCGAAAATCGCGGATAACGCGCGCGGGGCTTTACCGGCACCAGCACACTACCACGAGCGCATCGCTAGCAGCAGCAGCACCGACGACGGGATCTTTCGGGGCGCTTTGCACACGGCGCACGCGGATGTCGCCGAGCGATCTGCCTCTCTTTTCCTTTCTCTTTTTCTCCCTCCCCCGTTTTTTTTCTTTCTTTTTCTTTTTTCTTGCTTTGCTTTCGCTCTCGTTTTTTTCTCTTATGGCCAACCCGCCGATGCGCGCTTTTTATTACTCGTCGCGGGATATCTTGATTGCGCGGCCGCCGTTGGAATCCGTTTGATTTCACTTTTATAGTCGAACGCCTGAAAAGCCCTGAAACGCTTGCCGATGCTCCTTTTTTACACTCCCCGCCCCCCTGCGCACACAGATAGACAGCCAGCTTTTCTTTTACATATGCCACGGAATTTTCGATAAGAACTGGCAAACGATATATAGACCGAGTACGACTATATTGATGGATATGACGCGTGTTTATTCGCCAGATTGTTTCTGTCCACGTCTTTTTTTCTTTACTTACCCTCGGTTTTGTCACTATTTATTCGCTCGTCGATTAAAGGAGTTTTTAAGGATTTATTGCATTGCTTGGCGATTAGGATGTCATTTTATGACGATGTAATTTAACATTTTCTTTTTATTGAAAATATTTTACAGAAAACAGAATAAACCACGTAAGAGGTTCGTTTAAACAGTTTGATAAAGTATTATTTTTTCGATTTTGATAATAAAATATTGACATTGTTGATTTGCGGACATTTACAAATGTTCTAAATAAGCGCACTTATGAATTTAACAACTTAATCGTATGCGTATGCAGATTTAACGATTCTTATATCTATTTAATAATTACAATTATATTTTCATATATAAAGCCTTTTTATAGGAAAACATCACATGTCGAAAAATATTATCTTTAAACAGATGTACATATTCTTTCATCTGCCACAAAAATACACGTATCCTTTTTAAGGAACAGTTTTAATGATAATGCATTGTAAACCCTTAATTCTATCATAACTCCTATTAATTATTATAATACTTTGTTTCCTTTGTGTAATTGTAAAATTGAGTAGATCTTTTCAAATTTCGTACAGGTATCAAAATTCAAAAAAGCAACAATAAATTTTTGTTTACAATTGTTTAACGTAGAAAAAAATGCAATATTGAAGGAAGAATACAAAGCTTGCACTGTGACAAGGCCCTAGTATTGAAATTTTTTTAATAAATTTTCAAATAGCCGAAAAATTCCTATGTTATTGTACGTTTTCGTTCCGGACGGAAGATAAAGGAATGTTACAAAACTATTTTTTATTTTCGTGTAATTACTAATGTCTACGTCTAGTAACAAAATTGGATTATCACTAATTAGAAATTTATATTGAATTCTTAGTTGTGAAATCATTTTTAAAAAATTTCAATTGTTTATGTTACTTTTAGATATTCACAGTGATTCTTCCAAAAAATTCTTAATTTGTTGTGAAACATTCCTTACACTAATTGAAATATTGCTAACATTTTTATGTCTGTCAACGTGACAATCAACGCATGACACTACATATAACTTTTACATCACTTGGATTCTTTTCAATTTTCAATCAATTTTGTAATACAATGATGTATGATATCATAGAAATTAATTAATTTTTAACTGTACATTATCAAAAGAACAATAATCGCATAAACATTTTTACATTAATTTTTACAATCTGTGTGAAAGAATTCATAATAATTCATTATATCTTAATTTATATGTACATGTAATACAAGCGTGTTGAAAATGCAATTAATAATGTACAGATTTTGCATTGTGAATATGTAGGTCTTAAAATATACAATTTTACGTGTTTCTTCAATTGCAATAGTGATAAAAATTTATTTTGAAATAATTTTTCTGATAGATTTAAAAACAAATAGTAAATAAACTTATTTCAACGACAATAAAAAACACCCTTTTGTTATTTTCTCGCTAAAAAAATCGAAAAAAATCAGTTTTACTTTTTTTTCTGCATGGCTGAGAAAAATATTTAAAAAAAGATATTGCAATTTCCTGTTGATAATAATCAATAGTACAGAACCTAATGATGTAAATGAGTTTTTTTTAGATAAAATGTTAGTGTTCCTAAATACATTAGCGTAACTTAATTGTACCATTCTTTCGATAATTTTTCAGGTACGGTTCGATCATACAACAAAGTTATATATCATTCAACCATTTCAACCTTTGCAAGCTTTTTCCCGACGTATATCAATGAAAAATAAATACTATCTCTTCTACGCGCAAAACTTAACACGTACGTATTACAATGATCACTTATTGACTTAAAACATTTTCCACAAGGTATTCACAAGAATAATTATAAAAAAGTCCTGCACCACATTTCGCTTTTCCCGTAGAAAAATAGCCAAGGACTTTTGTAAATAATCGCAATATTAAAATTCTCCAGTAAAACGATAAATTTTCCAACAACTTATGAAATCTAAAACTATTTACATTAGAAAATTGCACACTAATAATTACAAAAGTTTTAAAAAACGATAGATACGAAACGTAGGTGCTAAACTTTTTCGTAAAACAGCTTTACAAGCCGAACGAAATGAGCATCTCGAAAAAATTAGAAATCTTCATCAGCGTTTTTGCACATGCGGCTGGTCGGCGTTTAAGTAGCACGGAGCACATCCCCTTTAGGGCGGTCGGCCGAGAGCGGTGGTGTTGCTTTAGGGGCTGGAAGGTAGGGGGTGGGGCCGTTACGCGCTCCAGGCGGCAGGCATGTCGCCGAGCTCACGGTCCTCGGGCGGCTCGATGCTGCTCTGGCTCAGGAGTTTCTTGCCGCTCTGGTGGCGCTTGCCGGGGCCCGGATATCCGGGCGCCCCAGGCCCGTTGGCCCGGAGCGCCTCGAGGGCGGCCTGGCCCTTGCCGAGGCCGAGCTTGCTTCCGGCGCGGAAGCCGCGGCAGGGGACCCGGGCGACGAAGACGGCGAAGCAGAGCCCGATGCCGGCGCCGACGAGGACGTCCCACCAGTGGTGCCGGTGGTCCGTGATCCGGGACATGGCGCAGCCGAGGCCCCAGAGCAGCGCCAGGCACTGGAGCCACGGCTTGACCAGCATCAGCGTCAGCCGCTCCGGCATGCGGATCTGCAGGTACCACTGGAACAAGAGCAACACACGCGACAGTCCGGACAGCTCTAGGGACTGCTCGCTTTCCACCCATCCATCTCCCTCTCACTCCGGCATTCTCTGCGGCTGCGGAGAGTAGAACGCTCGAGAGCTACGCCCCGTTGGGGCTTGCGGCGCGCTCTTGCGGCCCGGGCCGCGGCTATGGAAATCGAGCCGCAGGGATTATTGCGGTTCGCGGTTAGTTATGCTTCTTTCCTTCTGCCAGATACCCGAATTATTCCTCCCAACCCCCTGACCCCACCTTCACCCCGAACTCACAGTTTCGCGAATATTTTTGGTCCAACTATCCCCGATTGTTAGGCTAATTTTCGCCAAGATCTCTATTTTGTACACAATTATTGAAAAGTAAGGGGAAATATGCTATTATAAACAGAAAAAATACTCACAACTAAATATGCAGCCGTGAACATCGAAAGTGCAGAATGTCCGGACGGAAATGATTTGTCCGAGTCCTTAACGTCAAAGCGCGACAACTCCGTATTGGTGCAGGTGTATGAGATTTTGTACCTACGAAAAGAGTCGAGCGTCAATATTCCATCCTGTCAGATACAAATCAACGGCAACACTGTTACGCTTACTCATTAGTGCAATTTTCCATTTCCTTGGGTCTGCAGCTGTCGATGAAGTGCGGCCTGGGCTCGCCGACGGTGATTTTCATGATTTCGACTATGAAAACCATGTACCACCAACCGATCGTATAGAATCCATACCACTGCCAAAACTGTCGGCTCCTCGAGCTCGACGCGCAGTCCAGGCTCTTGTAGCTCTCGGAGCTATAGCACGACCACTCGGTCAGCCATATCTGTCACCGATGCAACAATGTTATGTTATTTTTCATTTTTTTCAAATAGATTTTTTAATATGATGCTAATGCCGTAAAAAGTCATTTATAACTTTAAATTGATATCCGAGCAAGAAATATTTAAAGAACTTGGTGTACTGCCCCCTGCATATACAATAAGACTAATTGAGGGCAGCAGCGTCATCGGATAAATTGTCGCGCGGGGCACGCGAACGAGAAATTCACATAGGCCGCGTGCATGCATGCACGTATACACGTATATGTATAAATGTATATGTATGAGAGACTTACCACGAGGGCAGGCAGGAACACCGTGACCGCGATCAGCACAGCCGCCGATATCGTGTCCCCCTTGAATTTGTGCGAAAGTTTTGGGTCATTGCAGAAGAAGCCGGTCTGCTGATTGGGTATGTAGCCGAATTCAGCCAAAATGATGACCAGCGAAACTGCAGCAGACGCGCGTACGCAAAGACCGAGAAAAAGAACAAAAAAAAACAACAAAGAGGTGAGTATTTGCGCTTTGCTGAACAATGCGAGGCATCAAAAGGAAAATAATGGACAGCTAAACAATAAAAAGCGCGCGCGAGGGAATCCGAACGATAAAAATTGCAACCGAGACCTGTTTACCGAGAGAGAGTCGCGAGAGAGCCGCGAGTTTGCCTTATCGGACACCTCCCATCGCCATCGAGCTACCGCTGGAATTTTTTTCAATAGCCTCACAATATACAGAGGATTTATCCGATCTGAATTTTTTCCCTTAATTCCGATTAGAATTTATAATGCCAAAGCGCGGATACTCTGTTTCGACGTAATTGCTTATTTAATTAACCGTATATAGTGTGAGGCTCGCGCGTGAATTTTAGCCGTTAATAATAAAGTGAAATCGCGCGGACTATTTTTTCCCTTGGTTTTAAGAAAACAAGTGCGTTCCTCGATTACGTTATATAGATACACCCATATTCGCTGATAGCGCAAGAAAGCTGAAATTATGATTCGTTTCGGGTTCGTTACGTTCGTTACATGCGAATTTGACCGAATAACGCAAGTGGAAAAAGACAGCCCGACTACGTGGTATATAGGAGTCAGCCGGTCTGTCTGGGATCCGTTCGGTCACCTGCACTATGCGTAAACCATTATGTAAAGTTCAAATCGATTACACCATGAGAAACTCGTTTTGTCCTCGTCGTCGATCCGATATGGAGAGAACGACTCCTTACGTAATACCTATAAAGCGGCAGATCTTTTTTTTCTCCGCATAATCTGGGTCTCTGGAAATGACCAGGCACGCGCGCTCGAGCGAATTTAGGCTTTGCTAAATTTTCCTTGCAGCCGACTTACTTTCGACTCATGGTTTGTTTTCCTCGACTTTTTTTCCCGTAATCGGCCAAACTATCGGTAACCGAAGCTCATACCGCGCGTTTATTTGCTTATTGTTGTCACTCGTCTTGCGCGAAACGATAAAATATCATATTTCTGAATGTGCACGTATGTGTATATGCGTTTGTCTGTGTTGTGTGCATAGAGCGATCTTCAATGCGAACCGCAAAATGAACATTGCATATGAACAAACAGGCCGATATAGATATGTTTTTAAAGGCGAATTAAAAACCTCAAGGATGGTGGTTTTGCTACTGGGCAAAAAGCCCTGACGTCTAGCGTGAACCAGAAAAGTCGTATCGTATCGGTGACATGCGCTGTATTGCGTGTCTTGAAAAAACCAAACGAACGATTTGAAATTATGATGATTTTTTAATTGTCCCAATGCTTACACTTGACACATGTTTTAATGACATCGTTAATTTTGCGCTTAAATTTTATAACAGCGCTTTGCATAAAATTCGAGCATTATATTCCAGTAATTATTTTCTCTGTTACGTTATAAATAGCGAATAATATGTTCGGATATTCTTGAATATCATTAAAACAGTTATTTTTATGTACTCCAACGGAATATCGATCGTAATCTATCGATAAAAATGACTACGTAAATACATATTGCAAACACATATTTTTTTTCCTCTGAAGTAGATGTTAGATAATTTCGATGTTAGATTACTTAAAACAGCAAATTTTCAAGAGCCTAGTACATTTCATACATTCCTCGATAGTTTAATAAAATTACGTAACGATTGTGTATAAAAATGAACCATTTAATTCGAAAGCAGAAAAATGCCCGTTATAACTAAAGATTAATTATCGTCTTCTCAAAAGCAAAAGAAAATCCATTCTGCTAAATAACAGATACGCTCATTTCAAGAACAAAGCCATTAATTCCCTCGACTTTGCGTTCTATTCAACTTTTTCTTATATTTTTTTACGACAAAAATTTCATTCTATTGGAAACACCTTCCGGCGAGCGATACACGCAGATAATTCCAAAAGAAGCACGCCGGGGCCAAGGGAGCCGGAGACTCTCGCTGAGAAAGTTCCTGGCGCGCGGTGAGTCTGCGCGCGAGATTTTGTCACACACCGCGAGACAATGGAAATTGTTTTGAAATGCAAAACCCGCCAAGGTGTCCCCCTTGCCGTATACATGGGTTTATAGCTTTACGCAAAGCCCCCTGCAGACCGAGTGGTACACTTGGCTTACCTGTTATGGCGAGGACGAAGTTGAAGGAGAACCTCCAGGGCACGCGAGTCCTGCAGACCGTCATGGTCTCCTTCAGCTCCTGGCCCTTCTCATGAATCTTGTAGGGCTCGCCGGTGCCGTTCCTCTTCTCCGCCTCGCGCGTCGACTCGCTCGGCCTGTGCCGCTGCTGCTGTTGTTGCTGCTGCTGCTGGCGCGTCGACGATTTCTGTGAAGATCAAACACATCGGTCGAGATAAGTTCAACGGGCTCTCGCGCGCGGGCGTATCGCTATCTCGGGGAAGGGGGACGCGCCGATAGACTTTTTTCTCGACGACAAGCGCCACACGTACAAAAATCCACGCCGGGCGCGCGTGTGTGATTGAACGAGGGCGGCCACGTTCTCGCAGGTTTCGACCTCGCGGGAAATTCGAATTTGAGCCCCGCTCGCCGCAGACGAGCCTCCACCGCTCCCCTTGATTTTTGAGCTTTCGACGCTGCTATACAGGCGCACGCTCGAAAGGCTTCGCTTGCGCCTCTACATATACCTGTCGAAACCGGCAAGGACGAATTTTCACGCGAAACTCGTTGCGAGTCAAGGCTCGCCTCGTAAACTTTTGTTTATCGATCCGGCGTTAAGATGTAGAATGCTCTCGGCACAGAAATTCTGTTGCAATGTTGCGATTAAACTCGGATAATTATTTGCTTTAATCTAATAATCGCTGTCGTAAAATTGGAAACCTTTATTGTTCCGAAGAAAAATATTTTTGAAAAAATATTTTCAAAGAGTTACAATTTGCCAATGTGTAATTTTTCTGTTCTCGAGAATTCGTATTTTTTAAATAACTAATTTCTCCAAAGTATTGCGTCGAAAAATAAAAACAAACCTCTTGCAAAAACGAGCGAGTAAAAACCAAATGGTTGTGGAAAAACTTACTCGGAACAATAATCACTGCTTGCAAAAAAAAAAATACTTTGCACAGAAACAATCGAATCACATGAGCGCAAGGAAAAAATGAAAAGCACCCGCGGCGTAGATTATCGATCGAGGGAAGAAGCTCGCGGACTAGGGAGCTTGCAGCAGTCCGAACTGGTGCACCCCGCTAACGATCCGTCGCGATCGGGGCCGCGCGGAAAACTGGCGCGCGCTCGAGTGGAGCGCTCGCGACGCCGGCGAAGAAAGGACGCGTCGGCGTATATGTATATATGTGGCGCGCGCGGGCCCACCGGGAGCATGTGTATATAGTGCGGAGAATAGCCGAGGGAAACTCGGCCGGCAAGAGCTGCTGGGCCGCTAAGACACAAAGGACGGCCCCGCTAAAGCGCGCGAACTGCGAGTGTCTAGCGAGAGATCGAGTATGGCGCGGCTGCTGCTGCGGAGGCTCGGCGCGCACTACACCCCGCGGTCTCGGCTGATGCTGCTGCCGGCGGCAACACCACCAATCGGCCACTTCCTCGCGGCCGCTCGAATAAAAACTCGGCTTCTCTCCCTTCACCAATGCATCGTCCCCGCGCGACCCCTACTCCTCGACCTCCTCCTCCTAGTGCTCCCACTCGCGCGGCCGCCCGCCTACTCGCCGCTGCGGCTGCTGCTACTGACCCCGGGCCGCTGGTACCCACATCGCTCGCTGGCGATTTATACACACTTATAATGACGTGCGCCGCTCGGGCTCGCCCCGCCAGCTCGGCCACCACTTTTTTTTCGCTCCTCTACGAGGCTGCGGCATCGCGATCCTCGGCTCTGCCTGCTGCACCGCTCCGGCTGCGTTTTGCGATTAAACGAAAATTGCCGAGGAGGCCGAGATGATTTGCGGCCGAGGGAGGCAGAGCAGCTCTGGCTTAGGGCTCCGCTGATTACGCGTAATGCCGATGAATTATCGGGCTTGGCTGTCGTCATTACCCTACTACTCCAGCAGCAGCGGCGCAACTATATCTATAGCGCAGTTGTTGTCGACGATGTTGCCTCGTCATGATGTTGATGCCGTTGTTGTTGTTTTGCTCGGAAGAAGAGCGATGCGGGTAATTAAGGGCCAAGATAGGCTGCTCTTACCCTCTCTCGAGGTAAATTGAAATTTATAAAGTACGTATACGTATAACGAAGTACACGTTTGACCGAGCACGTGAAGGTCAGGCTATACTTTGACCTCTGTCCGAAATTTAATGAGCAAATTGTCAGCCATTCCGGGAGGCGTAATGGGATAATGATTCCGGTTTAAATAGAATTGAAATCGTAAAGGAATTCGACGTACGTTGACATCTGCAGCGACTGCCGACCGGCCGTCGTCGTCTGACGCTTTAAGCTCCGCTCAAAAAGTAATAGAGTTGTTTTCGCAAACGATTGCGTTGGCACGAGCGATTTTCTCTGCTGACAGCTCGAGAATTAGTTAAATTGCGCGACTCTTTCTTTTTTTTCTTCTTGAGAAGCGGAATCGGAAACAACGTATCTGTCACTTTTGCGATGACAATTTTTTCCGGAAGTTCCATTGCTGCGAATGTATTTTGCAAAATGCTGCCCCAAGCGATTTTGCACAGGGAAGCGTCTTTGCTTGAAAATTTGAATGAGTATCTGGGTAATATGACATAACGTATATATACCGTATTTATATTTTAACAATAAAAAAACACTTTATTTAATTTCCAATTTCTTAATAAACGATTAATTTTAAACAAACGTACATCGCCCAATAAATCCTACAGAAGAATCCGAGTTCAAATAGATTAGAGTCCAACAGCCCGTAGAAATACAATTTGCCCTTCCGGGAGACGACGGATCGAAAACGAGGAAGCGTATGTGCGTGCGTGTGTGGCGTTATAAAAAAAGAAGAGTCGAGCGTCCGATCGCGAGCTTGTTAACAAATGTTTGTTCTCATCTGCCTCCATCGCACATGTATATCCGGGTGGACCATAGATCGAGAAAATAAAGTGTGGGTGCTCGGACTGGAAGGAGAGTCTGACAAGTAACGGAAGAGAGCGGGTGTGGGGAGGGGGAGGACAAGCGATCATCGGGCGTAGAACCGCGCGCGAGAGAGAGAGAGAGGTCGAGCAATCGCTAAAATAGATGCGTCCCAGGGTCACGGTCAAGCGCTTGTTTTTACTCTACATACATACATATACGCAGCCAACGACTGTCGCTCTTTTGCCCTCCTCATTTTTATTTCGATATAACGTACGCGCAGACGCTTTGTTGAATATGCGCAGGAAAATACTGGCGGAGCAATGAACTGACAACGTCTTTTTCATTTTTCCTCCCGAGCCCGCATATGCGCGTCAAAGTCCGGATTAAAAATTGTCAATCTCCCTCTGCCTCTCTATCCTTTCCTCGATATTTTCTAACAAGTTTTATATACGCTCCGTAACGTTCACCATTTCCGGTGTCGATTTTTACCCGTTCCCTACGCATCGGCGAACTTGGCAGACGCTATAAACTTATAATCGGCTCGATTAAAGTAAGCCGCGCTCTCCTCTCGGCCGACAATTTTCCCTCGGCGCGTGATTTACAGGATTGACGAGCGCCCTAGTCGTCTACGTATCCCGCGTACTTTAATTTCCTACGCTCGGCCGATTCTTGTGCCTCGACATATTCTGAGGGCAGGACAAAGCGATCGGTTGAAAAATCTGGGGGTCATAGACGAGAGCGAGGTAGATGAACTCGTAGACTCGAGGAGCAAACGGCGCGAGACAATTTTATTACTCTCCAGGCGGTTAATGAAGCGGCATTTACGCGGAAGAAGTAGCTGCGTACAAACAGCCTTATACGTATACGTATTTAGAAGGAAGTGAAATATTATTTTTTAACGAGCCATCTCACGCGAACGCATAGATCGGCTGGGGGGAGGCGGCTACATTAATTTATTGATTCTTTTATTCGATTAAACACGAGAGCCTTGCCTATACGTATACGTCCATACGTACGTCTGATGTGATTGCGCATTCACCGCACATGTGCGCGGGCTCGACAAACAAGCCACATAATTATAACAAACAATTTAAAAAGCGAAGTGTAGAAGTTATAAAACAATTCTCCGATTACTGTTTGCCGAGCAAACAAAGAAATTCGATTTGTAATCAAGTCCTCCCGGTGGGCAGGCCCCCACCCCCAGCGTGCTCATCTATCTCCGACCGAGACCAATATCTGTTTTGATTTCCCCGAGAGCGTTTAAATCGAATAAACAACGAATTTCAAATTAATAAACCCATATCCCGCGCAATATTTCCGGATACATAAATATATAAAACAAACGTTTCCCCGGCAAACACGCCTACTCGGGGCGACTCCGTTACTCTGTCTGCCCGCCGATGAAAAATTCTCCGGTTAACGAGCAAACACAAAGAAATAAACCGGGCCAGGGGACGAGGGGCAGGAGTAAAAGCCGGCCGATTGAATCGGTCGGCTTGCCGGCGCGTAAAAGGATTACCGTCGTGTCGCAGCGACGCGCCGACGAATAATCGAGCAAGTGCAATCGTATAAGTGAGTAATTGCGCGCGAGTCCGACCGCCGCTGCCTTGATTACCCGCTTACACGCGGCAGTAGCCTTCGCGGCTGCTCTCTGACTTTTCAGAAGAGCAATTCGCTTTTTCGCCCCTGCGCGTATGCTCGAGCCTGATCGCGCTATCCCGTCGCTCTCCAGCCAGTACTTGGAATCGAATTAAGCCCTCGGCCTGCTCATCGACTGCTAATCCCGGAGAGTCCAAAGCTCTCCTCGACAAGCTTGCCTCGCCTCCTTTTTTTCTCTCTCCAATTCTCTCGCGACGCCCTGTAATTGACGTTCGATTAAGATTTCCATTGCGAGAGCCGCTTGTAAGCTGTTACATATATCGATCGGCACGGTATAAAATTTGATGCCTGCGCGCGCTCGTATGAGATTCGCGTATTACGTAAGCCGCCGCAAAGCCCCGGGGCAGGTTATTAAACGCGCCGGGGAGAAAAACGTGGCGCTCATTAAATTGCACCGCAGCAGAGAAACCCGTTCGACTTACTCAACGGCGCAGGTACTTGGCGCAGAAAGGCTCGGCCGCCTAATTCATTACTCCGCGCACTCGTGAACTTTAGTCGCTTTTATATATTACACAGTACACATAAACGGTCGATCAGTGACGAAAATCCCCATAAACAACCGAACAGCCGGAGTAGCTCGCTCGCGTTCATCCAGCTCTACCGAAACAAGTGTCCAGCGACTTATCAGCGGCGCTCTTACGTAAGCCCAGCGCTGCCAAGAATATGGTTATCGTTCCACAAACAGTGAGCCCGCGATAAAGACGAGCCTGTTCGATCGTATTTTCCGCTGTATACGCGTATACAACCGCTCGGCTGCACTCGTCGACGGATTTATCATCCCCAGCCACTCCCCCTCCTCCCCGCTCTCTCTCCTATCATTCTAATCACGAGATTCTCGGCAAAATGGACCGGAAGCGCTAGTTTCGCTTAGCTAGTTTATGCCGATGTCTAAGGTCAGATTACCACCCGCTCGCTCGCTCTCGTGGTATAATACCGCAAGAGTTAGATTTTAGCCGTAGCGAAAAGCGCAGAGATGGAAGACTCGTCGTTTCGCGACACTTCCTCATTGGCCGCGCGCGCGCGAGGGAACGCTAAATTTATGCTCATTGAGAGGAGCGCCGGCCACGAGAGCCGATGACGCAAGCCACCCACGGACGCGTAGATGATGCCTGCGATCTTCTTCGCTCCTGCCACACCATCGCTCTTCATTTGCTTATGATATCGTCTCTCTTCAAATCTTATGTACGGTTCCGCGTTCTTACGCCGAACGAATCAACGGTTATTGCTGTAGCGCCTCGAGCGGTGAGCGCGGCAATAGGTTAATGCCGGGCGTTTAAGCGTAAAACGATCGGGAAAAAGTGTGCGTCTGATTTATCGATACTCCACGTCATTGCAGTCAGTAGAAAAGCCATAAAAAATCATTACGATTCATCCGAGACGTCAGCCACAAAAAATTTCGTCCGCATCCCGCGCGTATAATACACTCGAGCATGGCATTCTCATGTTGGGGTATAGAATGACGGTAGCAATAAAACGCAGCGCATTGTCGGCGAGCCCGGCGCGTCTCAAGCCGTA
The DNA here is from genome assembly GCA_030522585.1 of Anagyrus pseudococci. Lineage (NCBI taxonomy): Eukaryota > Metazoa > Arthropoda > Insecta > Hymenoptera > Encyrtidae > Anagyrus > Anagyrus pseudococci. The sequence continues at coordinate 31,849 of JAPYYQ010000939.1, forward strand.
TAATATTTCTCGCTTCTCGAAATGGAAGCTCAGCCGGGCCTCCCGCATAGCCTAAAACGAAACTCCAAAAAAAGAGGGCGAGCAGAAGGGCCAAGGGGGGAGGCACATAGGGCTGCGTATATCGGGCACGCAAGCCCCACAATGAAGATAATTAAAATTGCCCCGACAACAGCTCGGGTTCCATAGTGCGACCGTCACCCGAGGAGCGCACAAATTTTGGCCGGTCTTTCCGGGAAGGCAGGCCCGAGGTCGCGACAGCACGAAAACCAACCAACAGGGCACTTGACCTTCCAATTGACGTGGATCACTTGCTGTACAAGCAAAGTCTTGTTTTTTAAACGCACGCGCGACTGTTTTTTTTTGCTTTGGTGCAGTAGTATCAGTGCCCTCCGTTACCTGTGCCGATCGATCCCGTGATAACTGATAAGGAGGATGACACGCCGACTTACCGATTTACGTCGCGAGCGGCGTCAAGCGATCAGTCCACGCGATAAGTGCGTGAATCGGGTATTTTATACCTTTTATCGCAACCTGCTGGCCGGGCGTATTGCACGTTCAAGGATTGGTTTTGCCTGTCTTTTGTAACCTGATGAAATTCCTAAGAAATTCCGCGTTTCTATGGATTTCTCTGTGTCTTAAAATAAGTTGACGATTACAATGTATAGCAAGTGATTCATGCGTATAAGCCTTCATTAAACTGATTTTATAAAGATGATTCACGGGAATGATTTCCAACGGTTTCTACAAAGGCGCCAGGAAAACGTCCGTCTTCTCATGTTTGCAAAGCGCTCGAGACCGAGAGAAAGAGAGAGAGAGAGAGAGACTTAAGCTAGATCTTTTGTGTGCATTTAAATTTAGGTAGTCCGCGCGAGGAGAAAACAAGGCATTTCTTCAGCGCGACTGAAATACGTAGAGAGCAAATATTTATCCCGAGTGAAATATGAAAAATATCATCGAGCACTTTATTTCCATTCTGTCGATACATTCTGTTAGCTCAAGAGGCAATTCCGCATAATTTACAGTGAAAGTTTATTTCAGTAAACTTGCGTTTGTCAACGTTTACGGTCCGGCTATACGTGTGTATATCGAGATAGAAGCCAATAAAAATAATGTTTCAACAGCCGGACAAACGAATGAAATATTATTTTATTCCGAGTGTTATTTCACCACGACAGTTGAGCCCCGCGCGCATTAAGATTATTTCATGGAGCCCCGATAAAACAGAGAAAATCTCGAGGAAACCTGCACAATGAGGTTTAACCTTTGAAAAAACAAACTCCCTTCGCTGTATTCCCATCTCGCCTACGCTTTTTTTCCCCGAGCTTCCTCCCCGCACCTGAGAGAGAGTCGAGCCGGGCAGACCGTCTCAATCATCTCGGCCTAAAATCAGGCTATTGTAGTCTTGAAATTCAATTTTCACGCCTGCCGATCCCAATGAGTTTAGGGATTCTCCCTCGCGTTTCATCCAACTTTCTCGATTACGCCATCTATATGTGTGTACTATTTGGGCCGAGGATGGAAAAAAGAATGAAGAAAATGGAAAAACACCGTCAACGCGACGACGGCTTGAGTTTCCATCGGCGCTTTTGGACTAGAAACGCTACGCGACTCCCGTGAGAACAAACGGTGAGCCTGCATTTAATGGGAGCGCCGCTCTTCTCTACAACGATCAATGCTCCGGTTTCCTCGAATTTTCGACACTTGAACAACACTTGATATCTGTAGAGCATTTGTCCGGTGAGTGCGTCGCCTATTCCCCCCTTGACCGTGAGCACATACGCATCGAATCGCGAATTTGCACGCACTCGCTGATTGCCCGCTATCCAGTCGCATTCCTGAGCGCTTCGCCGACTTATCGGCGGAGGTGCGTGCACGCACAAAAGCGCGTCGCGATTCGCAATCGCAGTCGTGAAAAACAAACAGCCAATACAGTTAATGCCCGACTCTTGTTTTCCGATGGAGCCCCGCGACATTTTTTACGCCTCACCTCCGCGATTTTGCGTGCGTAAATGCGTTATCCGAGTGTGCGTGCACGCACGAGCGGAGCCGAAGATAGCGCGCTGCTCGCGTTCCGGCAAACGCACACGAGATTAGTCTCTCCTTTTCTTTTGTTTCTCTCCCTTTTTATCTTGCAAATGATGAGCAGCAGCGCGGCTATTGCGATATAGCCTGAGTTTCGTGGAAAGTAGCGTGGAATTGATTACGCTGGACAATTATATCAAGTTTCGCGTTAGGAGCTTCTCTTTCGCTGTCCTACGAGCTTCGATGGATATTTAATATTTGGGATATTGAATTATCTAGGTTTTACGAGTACTCACTGGACACCGGTCGAGAGGCGTACTTGCGACGTTCTCTGTTACCAACTAACTGCTGATGTTCGCTGCGAATCACGTAACTCTCAAGTTGAGAATTTTTGTTTCGATTTTATTGGAGCTCTTAAGTTTTCCTTTAGCACTTTTTCAAACGCTCTTTATCGGCAAAACGATTTTTCAACTGTTTATCACAGCTTTAGTAGATTATACATTTCACGCACGTTTTGTACAGATTAGAATCAACGTGAAATCGCTCAAAATTACACTTTGATTGATCGACCTACGTAATATTTTGTTTATCCATGCAAAGTTTATAATAAGCATAGGGCTTAGCATCGGCTTCAATCCGCACGTGTCAAAAAAATAATTTCCTGAATTCAAGAGTCCATGTGTAAATCCACCAAAACTCAAAGATTAGCAAGCAAAGCTCCAGTTCTCAAGTACCGAGAAGAAGAAAAACGAGCGGGCCGAAGGTGGTCTATTTTTAAAAATCCGCTATCATATCTCGAAAGGAGTGAGGCTCGACTATCTTCTACTCGAGCACGTTCTCGTTCTACATTTCACCTTCCGGGAACGCTTACCTGCATATTTAATACGAAAATTAAACTGATGACTCTGTGGATTATGAAGCCATCATAGAATATCATACACTTTCGAGCATCAACTCAGCAGGACACTCGGATTTTCGTAGAAAAGAACCGGTCCACCATTACGTTTTTCGGAGAAACTCAAAAAAATCGCTTTGATGGCGAGCTTGAGATACTGTTATGTATTCGAGAAGATTTGCCATTTCGACGTCAAATGACTTTTTCGTGTTTTCGTATCTATTCGATCGGCTACTCAATGTGAAAGTAGTATATACATCATCAGATGGGAAAGAAGAAGGAGTGGGGGGGGGGAAGAGAAGGAAAGCCGATGATAGTCTTAACTCGCGCGTTGTCCAAATAAATATTAGATTTGATGATGCTTCTCGCGTGCCTGCTCGCCTATATATGCTCATTGATTCAGGTTCGCTGCGGTTAATGCGTCATCCATTATACATTTAACTTTTAACGACGCCTCTATATACACCCGAACGACTTTATTTCATGAAATTTTTACGCCTCCATATACACAGAGCTCTATAATTCATAGTTATAGTATCGTTTTAAAAAAACATTCCGCAAACATTCAATTAGAAATATTATCTCACACAGTGTTGAAGCAGCACAGCTCATAACTCACTTGAGCTCTAATTACCAATAATTAACGCGCGCCTATACATACAGTCCGCATAAAAAACGCCCGTTTCTTATAGCCAGCGGACAAAAGCCCGTACAGACAGATCAAGAAACAAGAGCATACTATATTAGTTCGAATACCGAAAAGCGTCCTTAAATCGCGTTACGTCAGCTTCTGACTAACCGAACTGCGAGGGTTATTTTTTTCTCACGTCCCTGCGCTGGTATATTTGCTAAGCTTCGCTAAGCTATATACGTAGGGCAAGAGAAGGCAGGTATGAGTATACTTACAGACTCGGTCGAGTCATCGTCTTGACAGGCCGGATTCCGGATGCCACCTTCGGCCTCATAGGTGACGCTCGTCGTCGACGACAGTGGATGCTGTGGCACATACACAAAGAAAAGCGAGAATGTTAAAAGTCATCTCTCATCGGGGCAAACGTCATTAATTATAATGCGCGAAGGAACGACTGGTGCCGGGGTGGGGGCGTAGAGGGCTAGGTGTAGTACCGCTCGGAATGCGGACTATGAAGTAGCGTTATGCGGTTTAAAGGACGCGCAAGTGTATAGAGCTGACGTAGGTTTCGTATCAAGCGCGGTTTATTTACCGCTCGCGCGTTGAGCAAGTGCACGTGGACGATTTAACAACAATTTCGGCCGAGATGGAAAACAGACGGGCAGCAAGTGCAGCGCTTCTGTCAACAAGTCTGCAGGAAGGAATGCGCGTGTGCGTGCCCGAAAGATCCTCGAGCACAGGCATCATCTGGCGCGCACGCATATTTGTCGGCGCCTAATCGCAAACAATCGATAAACATACTTTGCGCAAGCAATCAGTGCGTGTCAAGAAGGCCTGCGACGTCTGTCGAACAGCAAATGAAGCGCATTCGTGGCGCCTCGAGGGATTGTGTACGCGACGTACACAAAGCCCTGGCTGTAATACGAGACCTCAAAGAATCTAGCACGAGCGCCGCTGTCGCCGCAGTCGTCTCTGTGTGCCAGGAGGAGAAGGTGGGGGGAGCGGTGCACCTTGCGCGACATTTTTCGCGATGCTCGGGCGATCGTTTTACAACGCAACTCCTCTTACAAGCTGCGCGCAAACAAGCCTGTTTTCAGGCGTGTTAACGCGAAAGAGAAAGAGTGAGGGGAAATCGAGAAAACCGAGAGCTGACCCCATCGCCCCCCCCCTCCCGGGGTATATATTCTCAAGTCACGGAGAGGCAGCGCGAATTAGTAAAGTAACAGCGGCGATGTCGTAATTGCCGCGAATTTTTCAACACCGCCGCGCGCGTTTTCACGCGGCCACGAGAGAGAGCCTAATGAAAGTGGCTAGAGGCGCGGGGCCGCACATAATCAGCCGGAGCGAGAGAGCGCCTCGAGTAACGATCCGTGCGAGACAGAGCGACGGCGGGACGGACTGGCGAGTTACGCGCGTTGGCACGACAGTGCCGGCTACGCCAGCGGCAGGGAAAGGGGTCTGGCTCTCCAGGTTACGCTGGAATACGTCGAGCGCGCTGGAATTGCGTAAGCGGCCTGCTCTCCCAGATGCTAAATTATCCAGACAGACCCTCCGCTCTTTTACTAATGCTCTACTCGTCTGCTCTAGCTGCGCGTCAATTGGAGAGGAAGTCGGACACCGGACCTTGGGAAACTTTCTGCCGCAGCGAGCCGGCAGACGCGTGTGTGCTGCGAAAAAGGAGAAAAAAAGAGAACGGGGGGGAATGTGTCGGCGCGAAAGTGTATTATCTAGGCCGAGCGTGTGCCGATTAATTAAATTCATTTAGACTGGATATACGCGCCGTTAATAGACTGTCCCATCTAGGCACCCATATATATACCCGCCCCAATCTATAAAGCTGCTGCTGCTCGGCTGTCGCTACGCGTTCGGCCACCTGACAAATTTTACTAAAACGAGAGTATATTGGCAGCGTTCGTTGTTTGCCCCGTGCTTGTCAAGCGAGCCCAATGGAATTTCGGCGAGTCGCTTTTTCTTTTTCATTCTCCCGCGAATTTTCGTTAAATACCGTCAGTAGCTATATACGTTATATCGCTGGCGCGAGCGTATGACACCAATTGTCCTACTTAGAATTTATTATTGCCCCGGAGTGAAGCTGCTGCTTGAGCTTATCAACTTTACTATTTGCAAATTTAAAGTCATGGTTTCGCAACGGAAATTTTAGAGGTACGTATATATATTTACGTTGATTTGAGGATCTAATTGTAATTGTCGCGAGTACTCTGTAATTTTACGACTATAGACACGTGGCGCATCTCGTAGCTCTAATTAACCCAGTCGCAAGATTTTTCAATGCAGCTGATATAATACTCGGGATTTTCCATATATTTCGCGTGCTGAATAATTGCAAAATTTCATAGATATAAGCACTCGCGTCTAAACCTGAAATATTGCTTGTCTTTGGAACGAAACTTAATGATAACGGCTTTCGAACGTTCGACGGCTCATAAAATGTTAAAAACAACGGGGAGACGTTTTCATTAGGGTCCGGGGGGTGGTGCGTCGCGGCGTGTGGCTATTATTTATAGAAGCGCACGATAATTGTCCGCCGGCCGGCTTTCTTCTCCGAGCGTTTACTGTAGCGAGAAACTTTATATACCGCAGCATATACGGGCGACAATGATCCACGTGCGCGCGGGCCTTTTGACAGGCTAAATTCGCGGAAAGACAGCTGTGTTGCCGGTCGTTCGACCTAATGAACCAAGCCGCGTTACTCATGTACTTGACCGACAGATGTAGCTCAAGTAACCAGCCCAACTTTGCGCTCGAGAAAGAGAAAAAGAAAGACAATGATCTCGAGGCTCACTCGAGAGAGACTGTTATATGTCTAGTTGCGGATGGTGCGATTTCATCGAGAGTGACGGCTGCGAATTTCCCGCAGAGCGCGAGCCAAGTGGACACGATTTTGTTTTATCGCGGCGTACGCGCGCTCAGCAGCCTCTATTGTAAACCACCTCTATCGAGCGTTTAATTTATTCTACACTTTTTTTATATACCTAGCCGCTCGTGGCTTACTTTGATTAATGGTCTCCCCGGCTGAATAGATAATAACCATTCTACTCCTTTTCCAATTAATTTTTTAACGCTCCATCATTTATTATATTCGAATAATTAAAACTAGATTCAAACCGGGCCCTCGGAGAAAGATATAGAGAGAGGGAGTGATCTCCAACTATAGCCGGGGATTATAAATAAAAAAAGTCTCCGAAAAAGAGAAAGCCAGGAATGCGCGGACGGGCAAAAAAAAAAATAAAGAAGCCGGAGAAGCGAGATACCGCGCGGAGATTAGAAGAATGAAAAATGGCCCTCAAGGTATACATGTGCCCGGCAGAGAGAAAAAAGGCCTTTCTCGAGCTCTCGGACTTGAGTCCCACGCGGTGTAGGGGGCCGTGATATTTTTATAATCGGCCTGATGTATAAGGCAATCCAGCCTCTACGAGGCTCCGAAATAACGCGCAGCCGGCCATACATCAAGCTCTCCGATCCGAGTATAGAAGAGAGGGAGAAAAACGAAAAAGGCAAATCGCGTCTCTTGCAAGAGCGCCGCTGGCCAGCGATACTCCAAAGTCCCTGCGTCCGGCCAACAATAAATATCAATTACGAAACTCGATTTCCGTCCGTCCCCATCATCGGCAATTAACGCCGCGCGCCCAGGAGGGGCTAACTGCCCACGCCGATCCTCCCGTCAAAATGTATTTCGACTAATTCGATCTGGCCCTCGACTCTCTCGCTTTCTCTATCTCTCTCGGTCTTTTTCGCCCTCCCTCCCTCTATCTCTGTATCCCTGGCCTCTGTGACTTTGGGAAAAGCGATTATAGTTAGCTCGTTAAGTCATTAAGGCTCCTCTAGTCCTCTGGAAAAATGTCCCTCTTTCTTTCTCTTTCGCTTTTCACGCGCGCTCTTTTTCCATGGCGCATCGACGCGAAATGCAGTTAATAGCATCCGACGACGATTATGACTTGCCGGTAATCGATTTTTTATGAGCTACGATTATCTCATTTTTTCCCTTTTTTCTCCTTTTAGTGTTAGCCCTAAATTGGCCTGCACTTGATGAAAATGCGATTAAACTAAAAGTACACTGTATGAATAAAGCGTGGAATTTTTTTTATGCAATCGAAAATGTCAATTAGACGTACTTTACGACGACGAAAGTATAAGTAATTCGATCTTAATTAAGTCTCGCAATACAATAGCCGAGATCGTATTGAATTTCCCTTAGGCTTTAATACAGTTCGATTAGAATATAGAGACAGTTAGAGCTCTAAGAATAAGTTTATACGTACAGCCGAGTCTGAGAACCTCAGCTTTCAAGCTCTAATCAATCGAGAGCAATTGCACAAGCCTCGATATAATTAAAAAGTAACACGGCTTCGTACCATGTTTTGCAGGTTTTTATAAACTCTCGCTATCGGCCACACATGCACACACGCGCGCACACACGAAGCTGTCACAGATGTAAAATCGGCACTACTCCTTTCTTGGCTTATCGGCGAAATAAAAAATAAAGAACAGACGATCATCAAAAGCTACCGCCTGCGTATTCAACAGCTGAAAAGCCAAGCTCGGGAAAATAGAGAAAAAGCAAGGCTCTCGATCGGTATGTCTTGGCGCGGCGGCGCGCAATATTATTCTTTTCGTATCAGCTGCGCAGACGGAGGGAGCAAGCCCCAGGGTTATCTCGGCACATGTCCGACAAAGTGTCGAGAGAGAAAGAGAGCGAGCGAGAGCCGGCACGCGCCCGCCGAGGACGTCGGCCTCGCTCGCGGTGAGCCAGCGATATCACGTGCGCGCGGATCCGCGACCCCGGTTAACCGAATTAGGAGCCTAAGCGCGAGCAGCAAAGGACGTTCGATTTACAGCGGCAGCTCGAAAGCGCCACGAGGCCCTTCAAGGCCTTGCTTACTTTGTTCTCTCTAAGCGCTTTTCGTCGCGAGACACACGTGCTCGCGCATAGTCTCGATTATCTGCCGGTCGATAGCCGCGGGGAAAGGGCAAAGGTATACACACCGGCAATCGGCGTTCTCATCTCGGCAGCGAGTGTCCGCACGCGAGATATATCCGGCGGCGAGAGTGAATCACGCTCGCGGAAAAGAAAAACGCGGCATGACAAAGCGCGCGGCCCAGGCGGGGGGGGGGCTGGAGGAGCAACAGCGGTGCAAAGGCGATTAAAGCCGAGAGCGCGCGATAACGCCGGGCAAGCCGCGGGAGCGCATACACCGCAGCGGTGGCCGGGCGCGTTCGATATCCCTCGACTCTCTGGCTCGATGGGCCGCACCGGCTTAAAGCTGCCACCGACGCCGGCGCTTGTTAAATCCGACGAATAAAGAAGAGCCAGAAAAAAAAGCGACCGAGAGGGAGGAAGAGGAGGAGGAGGAGGCAGGTGAGCCGCCGCTGGCGCCAGCAACAGATGGCAATATTTTTTCCGAACCGTCGCTGCGGAGTACACGCGGAAAAATAGTCGTCCGCGCGTTGCCGGTTGTGTGCGTCTCTTACGTACACACCTCGACAAAGCGTGTAGATCATGTGCCAGAGAGCTGCGAGTGGCTGTGCGCGCCTGCGCGTACTTCCCTCTTTCTCCCTCTCGCGCGCACCTTTAAGCGAATTATGAATCACATGTGCGGTTTCTCCGGGCCCGCGCGTTTTCTCCGCGCACGTGCCTTCCAGCCAGCAATACCTCGCGCAGGCCTCAATTTCGTCGGTTATTGCGAAAGCCACTTGCAACTCGCCGTAGCTCTGTACGCTCGAGCGCGCGAGTCTATCAATGCAGCGAGAGAGGCACACGCTCGAAAATATTCCTTTATAAACTCACGGGCCCTCGAGTGTGCGTATACGTCCGTTTTTTCGAGAAGCAGCCCAACCGCGCGTTTTACCCGTTACTCCGTCGCTACCGGCGCTGCGGTTTCCTCATTCTACACGCTCTCTCACCCTGATGCACACACAACCGCCAGCCGTTCTTGCATCTTACCCAAGATGGCTTTCGACAGGAGGCGAGTCTATTTTTCCTCGCTTCCCGGGCGTACCCGCGCGCGCTCGCCTGGAAAATGTCGTTTTTCTGGAAAAAAAACTCGCACGAAAAGAGAGAGAACAGAAGAGGAAGGCGAGAAGAGGGGATGGAAAAAAAAGGATCTCGACGCGTAAGCAAGCGGTGCACGTGCAGTAGGTTGAGCCGTGCTTGGCATGCGCCGCGAAATTCGCCCGTTGTTTGAATTTCAATTTCCAATTGTTTGCCTTATGCGCACGGGAGCCGAGTAGGGTGTCCTCCTCTCCCTCTCCACACCTACCCGGACCTGCGAAATTCGAAGCGCAAACCGATTAGCATTACCGCTTCCCCGGGATGAGAGGAGCCAGAGACAGAGAAATCCCGGGGCTACCGTGTTGAAAGAACACGAAATGGCTTTTTAAAAGTCCCCCCGCTCCGACACTATACGCGGCTAAAATACACTTTTGTACAGAATCGGTTAACAAAAAAAGGTGAATTTGAACGTTGGTGCAATAATAAAAGAAAAGTGAAGCTGTTGATTTTTACGTTTATTCGTCAGTATGAGCCGAAGAAAATTCGAGGTGTAATTAAAAGAGATACCAACGAGCGAATTAATTAATTACGCTGATAAAATTTGAAGAATTTTCAATGTTTGGCAAGCTTTTGGTGCTTGTCGAAATGAATTTCATGAAGTTCACACGATTTTTACCCATCGTTTTGCTCGGCCTTCGAAATGTTTACATTTATATGACAATGGATTTATCAGGCGGAGCGGGAGAGAAAAAAAGAAACGTACAATCTATCGGGCTCTGAGTAATCGATGAGAAAAGAAAACCGGTATAATTTAAAAAACAAATGACGAATAATTTTTTTTCTCCTTCGCTTGCGCGTAAAAGAGTGTTTTAATGTAAGTACCATCTGCCGATTTACGATCTATGTGTACAGCGATAAGTCCAGTCTACGATAACAGCGTTTACCAAGCCGATTGCGCCCGATAAAATACGCCGAGCGTAAATTTAGGACAATCCCCAAAGAACATGACTTTTTTAAGGAACTTCACGCTATCTTTATCAGACGACTTTTTACGTTGCCAACAGATATGCATGGGAGCACCGTTGGCTCTAGCAAATTTAACCACGTAGTCATCTAATAACTGTGACTGGACGACTGGCAGGAGAGTCAAAACACCGAACTGGTCCCAGTGTTTATAGCCGCGAGTGTCCGGGCCGGGGGCCAAGAATGTAATGGAAAGTATCAGGGGGGCCAGATAGATTGCGCAACGCGGCACACTGTCAACATAAATAATAAGCCGGCGAAAAACAAGGTGTGTAAATTTCCGGTGCTGCCAGCAGCAAGCGCCTGGTTTATCACCGGGACAGCGGAGCAACTCACAGACGCGCACTTCACTGTGGCGAACGCCGGGCACGCAGCGGATAGCCCATCCGCTGGGACGTCTCGCGTGGAAGCCCCGCGCACTTGTCGCGCATCGGTGCGCCTGCTTCCGGAGGATCGAGCTAGCGCTGGCTAGGCCGGACGGGTGGGACGGTTGGGAAATATGGAGTTGGCTCTCACCATCTGGACCATGGTAGCTGGAGCCCGGTGCTGGGGGGCCGAGCGGGGGCCGGCCGGTGGTCGCGCACCTGTCGCTTGGCTCGGGGCAGGTCCTCCTGGCGGCAGCGCGAACTCGACTGGGGCCGGCGATCGGCTCTCTCATAATTCGCGCGGCTCCTGCTGTAGAGGCCGGCGGCGCGGAGTAGAGGGCCGGCCCGCTTACACACGGCCTCCTTCTCGCTCCGCTGTGCCGGCTGCTCCGCTAGCACTGTTGCTTATGCCGCTCTGCTGCCGCTGCAGTGCGCGGCCTCTGCGCCGCGCTATATGATGCACTGCGCTGCTCTTTCTGTGTACACACACTCCTCTCCTTCCCCGAGATGCCGCGGACCTGGACTGCTGCCCGAGGCCGATTACGCGCGCGCGCGCGCGCACGCCGCGACTTTAACTCGCCGGGATTTAAGGGTGGGGGTTCCATCGAGACTACAACGCTGTCTCTCTCTCTCTCTCGCCCCTCCTCCTCCTCCTCCTCAACCTCTCTCCAACTCGCACTCTCTCTCTCTCACGCGCGCGCTTTACTTCGGAGCCGATGCCTTATACCGCTCTCTCGCGCTCTTATATACATACGCTCTCTTTCTCTCTCTGGCTTGCTACCATAAGACTGGTTGGGGGACAGCGAGGTGGAATCGCGATAGCGAAACTTTCACCGTGGGATGCACACGCATCGAAGGACCTTCTTTTTTCACCAGTTTATACCGGTCGCCGCTTTTTTCCTTTCTTTTCGCCAGATTCTCTTGGCTACCTCTCATCCTTGGGAATTCCGGGTTTAATACGGGTATTTTTTATCAACCTACAGCAGGTATAGATTTTTAATTTTATGCGGGTTCGTTTGGTTGCTTGTAAATGGGAAGAAAATAAAAAATTACTATTCGGGTTAATAATCGTTGAATATTAATATCGAGGTGAATTTGAGATTTCCTAGTTTATAGATTGTAAATTATTATCAACTAGCATAAGATTGCTTTTGAATTCGGTTTCTGTGTCGCCTAAGTAAGATATACGAGCAATGAAATTTGTATACGCATTAGATAAGGTAGAACCTTGTGTGACGCAGGGAAGAAAAAATTTGAATTTAGATTGTTTGGAAATTTATTTTCCAAGACACATGACCCATAATTCTATAAGTTTATACTCGATCCATAAATGTTATCAACAATTTTGTGAGACGTTTTCTTTAAATAGAATAGTGACACTGACAAGACGATTGCATTGATTACTCGCGCTATTTCAGAGAAAAATTCAATGTCGCGATTAAACGTTTATCTTCAAATGAAAATAGCGTTTTTATAATTATAATTTTAAAAAGTTTATCCTAAAAATAATTGCATTTTTTGTCTTTAAAAATGATTTCAATTGTTTAAACATCTGTATATTTCATAAAAATATACCGATTTCCGTTGGAAAATAATTTTTTGTGATAGTATGCGCAAAATGCATGTTTTGCGCACTGTTTTCGGTGTGCAAAATGAGCTATTACCGTATAGTGTGTGATAATATTTCATTACCGCAAGAAGTTTCATTACCGCATACTGTGCGGAAAAGAAGTTTCATTACCGCATACTGTGCGGAAATAAAACCATTATCGCACACTTCGTAAAAAGAATTGTACTTTGATATAAAAACGTTTTTAAACTTTTTTTCAAGTTTGGTTGGTTGCATTAAATTAAAATTCACTTTAGCTGGACCAACAAAACTGAAATACTGAATTTTTAAGTTTTTGAATTTTTAAACGATAAATAATTGTTTTTATTTTCATGATGTTTGAGGCAAAGGGAGAGGGGAGAGAGGGATCTCCATTAAATATTTCCAATAATTTTTTTTTCTGGAATGGATTTCTATTTTTGTTTTTGTTTGGGGGGGGGACTCCGTCCCCCCCAACCCCCCTGGCAGGGGCTTCGCCCCCTGCACCCCCACCAGGGGCTGCCGCCCCTGGACCCCGCACATCCGGCGTCGATATAATTAACACTTAATTAACTAATTATCCCGACGCTTTTAGGCATTTTTCGCATCCTATCACAAAAAATAGCGTATGCAACTCGTGCGCGCGATTATGGCACTCGTTGCACTCGCTGCACACTCGTG
>JAPYYQ010000940.1:0-77690 GCA_030522585.1 Anagyrus pseudococci
CCAACAAAGCTGTACTGTTAAACCAACAGTAAGTTCGGTTGCTGATATTTAACAGTACAGTTTTAGTTGACTTGACTATATTTTTTTCTCAGTGTATGTAATAAACGTAAACTTGAGACGTTTTATATGCCAAATTAAAAATAAACTTTTTTGTGTTAAATCAACTTTTTTAAAATATATTTAGGCTTATTACAGGCTAGGTATTAAATGCCCGAACTCGGATTTAAATTTATACACTTATTGTATAGAATATGTATACGCTATAGTATAGTACAAGCTAAAGTGAGGTCAGAAACACTAACGCCGCCTTTGAATAATACTTTATCTTTCAATTTCATCTAAAAATTTAAAAAACCGTCAAGTATAAGTTTTTACGTAGGTAGTTTATTTAAACTACCTACGTAAAAACTTTACTACTACCTACCACTATCGATTTAAACACTTTAGATAAATGTATAAAACCATTGTTTATGACATAAGTGTACATGTAATACCTATGTACCATGTACATAGCAGGTATTACATTAATGTTTACATTTATATTACACCATAAACATAGGCTGTACATAGCAGGTATTACATTTATGCTTATGTCATACATTTGAATTCTACGACTTTTAAAGCGTAATGCTACAGTAATACGTCACCATCACATGAACACCTTGATTAAAAGCATTTATCAAGATGTTATTACTATATTCCAATCCATACCTTTACTATAATATATACCTTTACTATATTCTCCCAATAATGTTCTCGATTATTAATTTTACGATGTTCTCGTTAAATAACTATTAATATTGATATAATTGTTTAACATTGACCTGCACGTTAAGCGTGGTTCGAAACCGAAGGATATTTATAGAGTTTCCGAACGAAATTTGATCATAAGTTCACAAAGTGTCGTTTATGTCGTATTAAATCCAAGTAGAAAAATACAATGTATAGAGGAAGTTGTAAACGGTGTTTGGAAACTCCATTTCGTCAGTGCAAAAATAAGCCATGTAAACATCGCAAATATCCTGGTAAGTGTGTTCTAGACAAAATTATTATACATACATATAGTTTCGTTGTCAGATTCTAACTAATACGTTTGTTTTGTTGATCAGGAAAAGTTAAGTCACAAAGTTTCAAGCTCTCCCATGGCAAAAAAAAGATAATCCAAAAAATCAATGTCGAAGAGTCATCAATGGAAAAGTTATTACGCGAAATCGATAAAAACTCAAAGTTCAGTCGATTGTTAAAAAAGAACATTGGCATCGACCAGTTGGGTATCGAAGATGACCCGCTGCTCATATATGCTTGCAAAATAGGCTGTTGTAATATGGTCGAATTGCTGCTACGATGCGGGGCCGACCCTAACTGCCGTTGTCAGTATGGTAAAACGGCCCTAGCATACGCTATGTCAGAAAACTGTACACACCTCGTTGACCTGCTCGTCGAATATGGCTGCAACGTCAATGATCAAATTGATGGCCCCACCAGTCTGGATATGGCAGTGTTTCACAACAGCCCGAAGGTAAGGTGTACGTATCAATTGTTTCATTACTTGTCCGCTTACTAATGACTACTAACGATCCTCTTAATTATCAAACTAATAGCTCGATCATTGTGACAATGCGACAGTTAATTACTTTTTAAATTAAGCTTGGCTTGTATCGTACGAAAATAAAGCGAATTCGAGGCTACTCGGGAATTATTTGTATTGCTGTGTTCGCAGATGGTTAAGTGTTTATTGCATTGGGGCGCTGATCCTAATGCGCCCAACATTATGATACCTTCATCATTAACGACCAATTCTAATTCAGCCTTGATACTAGAGCTACTACTGACCCACGGAGCTACGATCGACGCCCTGGCGGGAGGACGTACGCCGCTGGCCAGTCATTTTATAATGGCCAGACGATTGGACCTGTTGCAGCTGGTAGTGGAGCGCGTCGGACTCGAGCCCTGCCAGGAGCAGGAGTACAAGCTCTCCGGCCTGTCTCTGCTGCACGTCGCGGCGAGACAGAGCAAAGCCGATTGCCTGGCCTACCTACTTGGCTTGAGACTGGACGTCAACCTACTCGGCGGCACAGTCTTACACGTGGCCGCGAGTCAGCCGTGGTCCGATAAAACCTGCCAACTCCTGTTGAGCCGCGGAGCTCAACTCGAGGCTCTAAATCACGAAGGCAACACTGCCCTCCACGTGGCCGTCAAAAGCCACAATCACAATGCCGTGGAGGTCCTACTGATGGCTGGAGCCCGAGCAGACGTGAAGAATGTCTACAACATGACGCCCGCCAGGTACACGCTGAAAAACGACGACGAGGCCAGTCTTGAGCTGCTGATCCTGTTCGGAGCTGACACCCGCGAGATCGAGATGCTCGCGACGAACGAACGGAAACACAAGAAGATCAGGTTAGTGCTGGGGGCTTACGCAATCATGCAAAGGGTGGCGGGCTTGAGTCAGAGAACATTAGATATTGAAAATGATAAGTTGGCTAAAATCGAAGAAACGTGCAAGAAAGAAGTCGAAGGTATGAAAAAGTTGAAGATAGGTAGAGGAATGAGCTGTTTTGACCTAGTGCTCGCGAGTAAACGGAGACTCGTGTCCATGCAGACGAGAAATCGCATAAGCCTACGGCATTTAATGGACCTCTACAATTCCAGGATAGTCCGTGAATTTCCCATCTACTCGCGCATCATTTGGAGAAACATATTCGTCGCTAACAAATACACTCCGATTTTTTGCAAAGCTGAACGCAGCCTTCACGAAATTTGCCATTTTGCCCTGCCAACTGTGGCGATTGACGAAATTATGAATTATTTGAGTGCCGAGGATATGAAAAACATTATAAACATCGCGAAGCATCGAAAATCGAATTTTTCACTTGTTGAAGTTGAAGTAAAATGTAAATAAAGAAAACAGGAAGGGGGGTATATTGTTATGCTCTAACAATTAAATTGTAGCAAGTGTATTTATTATTAGTTATGTAATGTTTTGTACAGTAGTAGTTACTTTTGTTAAATATAATTCTAAAAAAACTCCTGCTAACTGGCTTAGCAGAAGCCTTGTTTTCTTATAAAGATATTCGATTGCGTTAGTTATAATTCGCAGATCAACAAGAACGCGATCCAAATTTTAAAATTTGATCAAGTTAGAATATAATTCTAATAGTCAAATCGAACACGAAAAAAAGTTCATTGAAGTAGCATCAGACGTTGCTTTTTTTAAAAGACGAGATAGAAAAAAGTAATGATTATTCACGCACATGTCCAGCTAAAATTCATTAAACTTCTCGCAGTCTCTTCCGCCGTGTGTACATGTGCGTTCTTTCCGAGTCTGCACAAGCTAGAAAGAATTTCCATGTCGCTTGCCCAGTATGAGGTCGATATCGTCTCGCAGCGCCCAGCCGCGTTCTTCCCCTCCGCCCCATCGGCCGTTCTCTAAGCAGCAATTACGTGCGCCATATGAGCATGCAGTGGCTAAGAGTGTCGGGGGAGAGGCAAAAGTGATTTTCTATAGGCTCGCATTTATACAGAGCGCGCGATTTGATAAAATCACGGCTCTTAATGCCGTTCACTTGTTTTTCCTGCGCTCGCCGATAACAATCTTCACGGGGTTGTTATTGACTTGAATAAGGGGGGAGGGGAGACGCTGTGTACATGCCATCGCGCTTACGCGCCCGATCGCTCCTGATCGTTGGGGTACTACCGAGGGCGGAAGCTCGGCTCGAGGAGGGGAGGAATAAAGAGGGTAATGAAGTCCTTGCTTAGAGTCGTATCGATAGGCATGATCGTTTGCCGATTCAGTTGTCCGTCAGGCTTTATGATTTATCGAACCGAAGGAAATGTCCCGGAGAAATACTAATGCAATCTCGATGATTTATTTGACGACGCGCCTCGTACTTCGATTTATACGCTCGTAAACAAAAAAAGAACAAAAATGTTGTTTGATTTACAAAAAAAAAAAGAAAACATTATGTTTACTTGGAAACGTGTTATCGTATAGGAATTCGATGTCTCGCAGGGTTATAAGTTAAACTTATCCCTGAGTGTATTGTTGTATTAGAGGCCGAAAACAAGAAGCACAGCCTTGGAAAAGTGCCCAACGCTGTATGTTTTCCCAGCAAAAGTACATTCCATTGTAGGAATCATTAAGAAAGTTGGCTTTTTAGCGGTGGCAATGGGGGACGGAAGAAGAGCTCGAGCAAAAGGCACACAGTTCACGGGAGGTCGGATGCCGGAAGAATAATGGGAAAAGGAAAAAGCGGAGAAAGACGAGGTCGGCGAGCATGCCGTGCGAAGATTCTTTTCTCCCGCGCTCTGTGACATCTCTGCCGTCTCGATATGCCAATGCCAGCTATGCAAACGTTTGTTTGGCGTTTATGGTCGTTTAGAAGGATGCAGAAGCCAAAGCTGCCCAAACGAATAATAAGGCTCTTTGCTCTTTCTTTCGCTACGTTTCCTTCCAGAATTCTATGCAGCTATAGCCGATTATAAGGCTGATTCTTAAGAGGGTGGTTGACTTTCACCAACAACGTCAAATTTTGCGGTTTTTTGTTTTAGTTTTGCTCTCAACAGAGTTTTTTTTATTATTTTTGAAATTTTTACGCTTGTAATCTTGGGTTATAGAATAGGTGAGAACGTTTACCGAAAACAAATGTCATTGCAGTAATTCGAGCCCAGGACAAATTACCATTCGCGCTTGTAAAACAAGCTGAAGGCATTTCGAGTGACTCGTGTTTACGTAAAAGTCATCGGGCAAAGGGCCAACAAAACGCGGAAAAATTTCTCATGATTAAAAGGTACGTCATTACCTTACAGTACGTATACGCACAGCCAGTGAATAAATTCTCATCAAAGCGCGCCCCACGTCAAAATTCCCCATTTATTTTCTTCCTTTTTTTTCTGCCAAAGTCCCGTACACAGCAGTCCATCGGTATAGAAAGAGTCTCGTTACGGCGCCGAGGCAGCGCGTGAAATCAACTGAAATCCGAGAATATAAAAAGGCCCGTGCGACAGCAGCGGCAGTAAGGGAATTGACTCGTTTCGCGCTTGCATACACAGAGGCACGCATACATCGAAAACGTCGCAGGCTGAAAAGCGTATATGCGTGAATACACGCTGGTGCGCGCGCGTGCGTGCGCCCTTTTCGTTTGGGGCTCAAGGCCCTCCGAGGGCCCCCCGCGGCTCTTGACGAATTCGTTTAGCCCGACAGTGGCGGTTCGCTACGCTCTACGTTCTAAGGCCGCGCGCAGCCTCCGGCGACACATTTCTCCCCTTCCTCCTCTGGCCCCTATCTTGACACCGGTCACATCCTCCTTTTTTTCAGGGGGGTCCAGGGGCCCAGTTCCGCTCTCGAGTTTCTCCTAATTGCTCTCTGGGCAGTGTGGAAAGTGACCGAGCTGCGTCAAGCTGAGAAGTGAGAGCTTGCGGGCCCGCAACCGTCAATATGGCTTCGACCTATTGACAAAATTATTTTCTTCGTTTTCACCTCTTATATACCACCCGCACTTCTCTCTGTCTTTGGGGAATATCACTGACCTATACAGGGGCCGCTGGGTGGTAGACTTTCTCGTGTTCGCGAAAATTGCTGATTCGGCATGGAGCGGAGTTTACGAGAGTTTTCCCAATTGTTGTGCGGAAAATTAATGATTCTGTGTAGGCGAGTTATTCTTTTTCCCGGATTTCACGGGCCTTTCTTCAAAACTGCCCGAGTAAACATTGGAATTTTACGGGCTCGTTTCGAGCGATCATTTTTCTTCGCTTGTTAGCTTATTCTTTAATTGAATAAACAATATTCATAGCGATGAGTCATTTCAAAAGGCCAATAAAATAGTCAATCTATCTATGAAACGTATTTCGGCATTTTAATGTAGAGGGCTTGAACACACAACTTCTAGATTACTAACCGACAGCTTTACCGACTAATACACTTCGAATATATCCAAAACGATGTTTACAGCGAAAGCACACGCCCCCAGTAACTATCGTAGCGCATAAAACAAACCACCCAGTCGGAGCATATAGCGTCAGCGTAATATATGTATTGTGAAAGGCATCGGTTAACACGTCCCGTGCGGTCCTCAAGCCCAGCAACGTCTGTTTACGTTTTCCATGAAAAATTGCTGGGCTCGCGCGACGATAGAAAGCCGAAGTGTGTGTCGTGTGGCCGACACATGGCGGAAGCCAGGCGAAAATGCCCCCGGCAGCCATAAGATGAGCTACGACCCTACCAACGACCAGAGGCTGCTGCGCTTGTATTGAAATATTTGTGGCTTGCTTGGCTCCAGCGAGTCAGCTGTGAAAAAAAAGGGATGGACCCGAGGAAAAAAGTTCGGTTTGCTTTTCTTTTTTTTTCTCTCTCTCTCTGGAGAATCCAAGGGATGAGAAGGAAAAAATGGCTATTTCACTTTTATGCCTCGGTTACCTTGTCGTGAGAGTACAGCGAGAGCCACGGTGTGTGCTTCCGACTTTCCGGGACCTGGGACTACGGCGCTCGGATTTTATTGGCCCCTGACAAATTTTTGAAAGTTAAAGTTCAACCCTTGCGTTTTACGGGTATATTGGAGTTACAAGGACGGGTTAACTGTTATTGTCAATTTGTAAAAGTTGCTGCTTTCCGTTTAACGTAATAAAGTTTTTATATGCGCTCGCAAGGCTGGCACGATGCATAGTTCGTTACGATCCGAGACGTGAAGACGTTTCTTAGGACTTTAGAAACTTTTTTTCGTGTTTTTTTTCTGCTTCGAACAGCAACGTGTTGTCAATTGGCATCGTAAAAATAAATAATTTTAGAGCTTATAAAATACGCGGCGGAAATTTGAAATTATATAAAAAAGAATAATAAGCCAAAACAATTGCTAGAAATGTTGATAATCAATATTACTGGTTTATAAACATTTCATTCGCTACTTTTCCAAAAACAATTAACCAACAGCTTTCTATTTCCATTGATTTCCGTTCGAGAGCCGTGACAAGCAAAATCTTGGCGAAAGCAAAAGCAACGCGTTGACTTCATTAACAGGGTGAGATATTCCCAACCAGGTATACATACCTCCGAGTGAAACGCCAATGAGTTATATCGGAAAAATCATCATCGGCACGAGAGAAAGAGAGAGAGAGAGCGGAGCAAGTTGATGGTGGCGTGCGCGCGTGCGCAGGAGAGGTGAGAAGGTGAAAGGTGCCCGCGTGACTAGGAACTAAGTTAATCCTTTGAAACGTGTCCATTGGGACCAAAAGGGTTCGCTGGGAAATTGATGAACTCCTGCGGACGACGGCGTAATGCGCACTCTATGTACAACGCTTACAAGGTCAGAGATGAGGCAGGGGGGGGGGAGGCGCGAGCGAGCGCGGGTATACCTGCCGCGCGTGGGCTGGCTAGCTTCGGCCGGCCACCGAATTTACGATCGAGAAGAAAAAGCGCGCGGCAATAAAGGTGACAAAATATTGGACGCGCCCGAGCGGCCGAATATTTACGAGGGCCCGCTCGTAATTCATTTGCCGCGGTCACAGTCCTTCCTTCTTCCTGCGCTTCTTCTTGCCCTCCTCCCTGTTCGGTTTCTCTTTTCCCGCGCTTTCCCATTCCACGGGGCTATTGCACGCGCAGGTGGGTGCACTCGGTAGCCCCCTTCCCGCGGCAATGCCCCCCTAGAGCCTTTCGATCGCAATAAACGAAGGAGAGTTAAAGTCGGTATGCGAGATCTGGCTCCGAGAGACGTTCGCGAAATCGGCAAAAGCCCATGGGCAACTCGTAGCTCGCTTGTAATACGCGGCTCGTGTCTTAGCAACGGGTTTGTCCCTCGCAACGTCCTCGGGACGAGATGAAGACGAGCGAGGCTCTTTTTTCGTCCGCTATTCGCTTCTCTGCCCATTCGCCCCGTCGACGCGTAATTCCTTGATTGCTCTGGCTAATTGGCCGAGGAGACGCGTGGCGCCATGGAATTTATTTTATTTCCTCAATTTTATGCATCGACCCGAGAGACTTTTGAGCGGTAAACGGGAGACCTGAAGATATACATACACACACAGACCGGGGGGAATCCGGGAATAAGTTTTAATGAAAATCGACGGGAGTTGGGACTTGAGAACGCGAGATATACGTATGCTCGAATAAATTTTTTGCAATCGCATAACGAGCGAGTATTAAAGCTTCGCTTGATAAAGTCAAGATTTCTTCGGAAATGCTTCGAGGGGGCTCGTGTGTCGTCCCCAGAGCTGCGACTGTGGGAAAGCGGGGCTTAATATCGTCGTCGAATGTTTAATACTGCGCGTTTGGATATTCGGTTTTCTTATTTTTTATTGTGAGTGATGAGTCGAGGGTAATTTTGCATGACAGGATGCATCTGTCACAGGGTGTAATGACACTCTCGCACTCGTGGATTGTCCGCTATTAAAATTAAATTTGGATATATTTGCTGAAATTTAATCGTACGATTACGTATTGACATTCAAATGATCGTTGTTTCATTTTACATTAGCGATAAAAAAAAGACTTACATCTTTGATGCTGACGTGCTGTTTTACAAAACATTCGTCATTATCTACTCTTACTGAATTTAGACAGAGATTGTTTACGGAATAATTCACTTTCATCGTACGCACTGAAAAAGAAAATGATAAAATTATTTTAATAAAGAATAATTACTTGTACTTTAGCATTATTTAGTTGTTATAAAAGCAGAAAATATTTTTTATTCCTTGTATTAAAATGTATATTTTTCCAATATTTCATATTATATTTTGCGAGTCAAGTGCAATTGCGTAAAATAATGATTTGTTTAAATTAAACATTAAACAATGTTTTTAATGGGTTTTATCTTATCCAGAATAATTAACTCAAGTATACGAAATCACTTATAATTTTATTTTAAAGATAATTTTTTTCCAAATCTTCATTTGAACAAATATTAAATTGTACATTTCAGAAATAGCTTCAATAATCAAAGCAATTACAAGAACGTCCATCGCAATCACCACCGGCATGGTCCGCGCAGATTTCGTCGTTACATCTTGGTTGAGTACACCCTATAAACAGAAAATATTTACAACAATCTATAAATTTAAAATTATTTTCGGAAATAAAAATCATACTGTGAATGTTAATACACCTTAGAACAATGAAAAATAAGTTTTCTTATTCACAGATATGTTTTTAATTCTTTTCAATCTCAAAAAATGTCTTTATTAATGTTTAATAACTTACAGCGATTAATTACGTTAACTTGACCAACCGCGGAATCTAATAGAACGAACATCAAAGTTATGGCAATAAGACAAAAGAGAGTAGCGGTCTTCATGATTTAAAATTTTCGATCTCCGTTTTACGTATATTTCACGTTAGAGTCTACGTTTTTAATGACATGCATTTTCTCGAACCGCTTTATATAGGTACGATTGAGGAAAAAGACATCTCGTCGCGGATGTTATTTGTAATGCAAAGTTTTGTTATCAACAATGAGATCATTCAAGGAAAAGTAGACATCAAGATGTTTGTTGACTTAATTTTCGAATGTTTAATGTTTTTTTGATTTTTCCTCTTAATCTTTTAATGTTCTGGTAAATATCGTTGATGCATCGTTGCTGTGCTAATCTGACTTATTATATTTGTGACATATTCAGGTCAATTAGTTTGATAACTTACTCGATTGAGCACTGTGAATTGATATTTGAATAATGACAAATGCATCAAGTACCATTACGATACTCATGTAAAACTAAGGAAATTAGATCGTGAACATCAGCCATATCGATCGAATCACACGACGATTTAACAGATAAAAACATAAAATCTCTGTATGCTCGAGCAAAATCAACCGCGAGCGAGGCTCGAGAGCATCGCCTGCGACCTATAGGTAGAGACACACGGGTACGCATAAGCGGAGCGAGGCGCAGGCTGCTGCTCACTTCCCGCCACTTGTCAGCCACTCGAATCCATTCGGCCAATTAGTCGTCATCTTCGATCCTCCAGGGCAGCCCTCGCTCATCAACGACGTTTCCGTCACCAGACCCCGCTCGTATAGCCCATGCGCGCTGCTCTGCCCGCAGAAAATCGGGGAGAAGAGAGATATCCGGTACTCGTGTGGCTCGCGAGCCTCCTTCAATCAAGCTAGTCTCCTGTTAGCATTCGTTGGCCGCTTCTGCACGACAATGCAATTTACTTTTCAGAGCTTGTGTCATTTAGATTTCGCTAAGTGGGTTATGCGCGCTGATGGGCCTTAGATTGGCAAATGAGTACGGGCTGTTTTTCATATACACCGAGAGGAGAGCGATCGTGATGGCTTAGGCCACTCACGGCTTTACCTTCCATTCACGGGGATCAGAATTTTTTAAGTTTATTCAATTGAGATCGAGAGGATTTTTAATTACGCGACGTCTTGAGATGAAGAATAAAGTTTAGACTCGCTTGTAGAGAATAACAACTGATGGTACTCTTGGAAATGATTACTTCGAACGTTGGAGAATAAAGAAGACTACTTTCGAGATATGTACAGTAAAAAGAAATTATTTTTTAAGAATTTAAGTTTAATATTGTAATAAAAAATATTTTATTGTAAGTGTAGTTCGAATTTACTAAATAGAAATAAAAAGAATTTTTAAAATAAAATCCATAATTTTGACTAGAGTACGAGGTTCAAGGAAAAAATAAAATAAAGTATCGAGTAAAAGACTGGGCGTAGTTTCCAAAATCGGGGAGTTTGGCCTAGGGCTTGCATAGGTAAAATTCCTAGTAGGCATAATAATGCTTCGAGCTCGAGTGCGGTCCGTAAGGATGAGGATGCGACAACTGCTACTTCAAAAAAGGGAATCAGGGCGTGGCTTTGGAAGAGATGAACGTCGATCTGTTCTGTTTAAGCCTGCCTTCTCATGTTAATTATAATGATCAGTTACGTCTACGTAATTTTATCCTTTCTTGGAGAAATCGAGATGAAGATAACAAGGAACAAAAAATGCATTTTGTTTCAGATTTTTTTTTCATGGCACATAATAATACAGTGCGCAACGTAAAATATTTACCATTTGAAAAATGGTTATGAAATGTTTAGTTGCAAGTGAAACATGCAATTTCGATCGCTCGAGTTATGTTTTTTCTTTTTGTTTTTTTATTATTCCAAGTGTAAAATGACGATAGCGTGGTAAAAATACTAAATTCACCTGCCAATCTCGATACATTACGTATTTTTAATATTAAAAATCGACGCCATCGCATTTATATAAATTACTATTTTGACACGACAATTTATAACGATCAAGCTCATGAGCTGGCTCTCCTCCTAAACACCCGAATTCCCTTGGTTTGGCAAAATAAATAATTAATCTCTAATTTAGTCGAGCTCCGAAACACTTTGATTTGTTTGTACAAAACTGCATAAATCATTAGGCATTCCAGAGACCGCGTGCTTGCCATAGGCGAGAGTACATTGGCTCGAGAAGGCTAAAGAAAAGAGAGAGAGAGAGAGAGAAAAAGAAATAAAAGAAGCAAAAGTAAAACGAAGGGGAAAAAACGTCCAAAGAGGAGTGAAAAAGTCGAGGAGAGAGAAAGAGAGAGGCGAATAGAAAGGAAAGGGAGAGAGAGAGGTCGAATTGGGCTTAAGGATTAAAAAAGGGCTTAAGCATGCGAAACAAACCCCCGAGAGGACGCGTACGGGCCATCTTTATTCGGTGCGCATTTTTCGCCTGACAATCTCCGGCCAATGAGATGATTTATGACCGCGGCCGCGCGAGAGTAAAAAACGAGCGCAAAAAACGAACGAGTTAAAGAATCTTCGGAGTCAGGGAGATAGAGAGAGATGAAGAGAAGAAGAAGAGAGAGAGATAAAAAAAATAAATAAAAGGCGCGGTCATTAATATTTATCGGTTCGCGCAAGTTAGCCAGTCTTCGGGCTTTACGACGATGCTGTACTCGCGAGCTTGTCACTTGGCCTGCATACGCGCACTCAGCCTAGATGAATCTATAATTCAAATCGTTAAATATAGCGGTAGGGTAAGCTTTTAGTAACTTTCAGAATTTTCCAAAAAATTTGTGGACATTTCTCGTGTACGTGACAATCGTAAGAAGCATCGCGTTATAGACATCAGCTTGTCCACGTGACACGGTATACGTATATATAATGTCCGAGTAATGAGATACGCATCGAGCAGTGAAATTTATTAGACAGCCGAGAGCGCAATATAACGCGGCCACGAGAGAATAAGGGTACCGGTGGTAGTGGCGGCGGAATAGAAGAAAAAAGATGATCCGATAGAACAATTTTTCTCGAAGATTAGACCCGGGCGGCGGCTCTTATTTATAGCGAGTGCCGGCCACGAGAGCCCCAAATAAGACGCTTATTCGTCAAAGAAGCGCGTGGCACACGGGCCCGTGACTTACCCCTAAAAAATGATGATCCACCGGGTACACCTCACCTCCCCCCCCGTCGCGAGGCAGATGTGGAACTTTTCCTGGATCTCTAGCACGAGATAGAGGCCTCGTTCGCGCCGTGTTTTACGCGCCGCTCGGCTTATCTGCCTTAGATTTATGAAACGATTAATTTTGTTTATTTCTATAGGGTATGTATCGGGCACTGCGATCGACTGCTGGTGGTAATATAAGGAATCGAGAGCTCCGACTATCTGGGTAAAAATTCATCGTTTTTTTACAATTTCTCTAATTTTATCTAATTTATATATTGAATTATTGCTTATTATTGTCAAAGATTCGAGCGTAATAGAAGTATGAAAGTTATATCTCATTTTTCATAAATTTTCAAACATTTTTTTTTATGCTACAAAACAAACTGCCTAATCTCTATAATGAAAACTGTTCATCTGCACAGGTTGGACATAAACGCGTGGCAAGTCGCGGATGCATACATAAAACGCCGAAGAGCAACCAAAGAAAGAGCGAGAGAGAGATAGAGTGAAAGGAGGTGGGGGATATGAGAAGGATTGAAAAAAAAAGAACCTGACCACCCGTCGCTCGACGAATGTCGTTCCCCTAATGACCGTCGAGAAGAGACAAGAATCTTCATCTCGCATCTCTCACGAGGCGTGTCCCTCCTGCAGCAGGTATTTCTCCTCCGGCCCGCTCCTATATAGCCTCTCAGCCTTTGACCAACGAGATCTTCAATCTATCGGGCCGCGCATGTAACCCGAATCAAATGAAATTTCGCGTAACGCGTACGGCTGCAGCGGCGCGAGAGTCCGATCTCTCGTAGATATTCCCCGATTGTTTTCCGATGATTTGATAACTCGGTTCATCCATCAAGAGCTTCCAAATGCGCCAATCACGTCCGCAACACTTTAGCCCCTCAACGAAAGATTGATAACGCTGCTGGTATGTACATATGCAAAAAAGGCAATTCAAATTTTTATATGATTATTTTTCGGTCGTACCGATCGTCGTCCAAAATGACGCATTTAACAAAATAGAAAATCTGTACAACACTGAGGTAGTTTTTAAATTGCATCGTAGTAAATATTAAAAGTGCACTCGATCTAATCGCCAACAAAACTTTATGCATACAGGCTCATCAAACCATTCACTGCCAGCGAAACAAGATAAGCTCATCGCCAACGGATCCCTCTCTGTCGCATAGCCCGCGATATCTCAAGCTAAAAGACGCGAAGTCTGACCGAGCAGAGCAAAATAAGCCCGAGCAAGCAACGCCGACAGAAAGAAACCCCTATATAATAGCCCCGGGCACGAAACGAAAGAGAGTTGTATTGTTCTCGGACATGCGCGCGTCGCTAAATAAAGGCCCTCGTTCATACAAATTGAATGCAATCGCGCGCCGGCTGAAGCACCGGCTTCGCATAAATTGGCTCGGCATCGTGTAAGAACCTTGTTCCTCTCATATGTAATCCCCTTCTCAGTGCTACGACTCTTTTTTTTCTCTTAATTTTATCAACTATTTGGCACTGCCAAGAAATACAATTCGTTTACGTGAATTTCGGCGTAATTTTATTGTGAACCACACGCGAGCTAACAAAGTACATTATAACGCCTAAGTGTTTCCTTGAGTCTAATGTGATCAGTATTCAATAATAGTAATGAATACTGACTGATCTTTGAACTTTTCAACCTTACCGAACTTTTTCCTCCATCCTGACCCCGTTTCACCTTATTAAGCCACAACATGATCTCATGGAATGTAGGGCTGTTACGCTTATACAGATGATATCTTTGATATACTTGCTTGTGGCGTTGCTTTATTTCGTTTGATTTCGTCAAGCTTATAAAGCGTCGAGCATCGTCCGCGGCAAACAACGGATTATTGTACATGTTTATAGTTCGCTTCGAAACTGTTCCACTCGAAGCGCACACTTTGATCAATATCAGCTGATCCGAGATATATCCGTTCTATCTATCTATATAAACACGCACAAATTCCACTTATTGTAAATGGGAAAGGGAAAAAATGAGGCTAATTAATTAGTCGATCTAATAACATATACATGGGAGTATACGCCGAGAGAGAGAGAGAGAGCCATATGAATGACGCAAGTTTTGAAAACACTCGTTAAAATATCGTCGGCCGTATCTACTCTGTCATTCTGTTGTGATGCTAATACGAAACGTACTTTATTCGTGCAGGGTTTGTTAAGTGAATGCGCGCGCTCGGGCACGCGTTTAAAGTGACTTTATGTTAACCGTTTAATAACGCTGACGTCTCGTGGTAGTATATAAATCCCGAAATGGAATGCCAGACCGAGATTAAGTAAAGAGGAAAAACGTGTTTGTTTTGCGCGTTGCATCTCTCTTTCTCTCTTCCTCTCTCTTTTAAACTTTAATGTAATTCAATTTAAAGATATTGATATAAATCAATATTAACTTTATTGAAACTATAAATCACTGTACAAAGTTTAAATTATTCATAGGATGTATAATTATTATTGACTTTACGTAACCAGTTTTCCGCAAATATACATCAAACTCGTAATACATTATATCCAAGTTTGAACAGATTCTCCTACACTTGCAATTCGAGAAACAAGAAATTAATAAAAGTCAAATTTAAAAAATAAAAAAATCTTCAAATTAATTTAATTTTCTTAAACTCCGTATAATCCTTTCCAGAAAAAAAAGAAACTAAAATCAGAGCAAATCCAACTTGAGAGAACAGGAAATCCGAAGACACCTCGGTGGGTAGGAGGCTTAGAGGCCAATAGATCAGTATTATAAACGACGACGATCGGCTCACCTGTGCCCCTCTCTCGGGGCAAAGCGCCAAAGCGGAGTCGCTCGAACAATAGGTCCGCGATGAAAATCCTAATCGGCCCTGCAGGGATAAGGCTTACGCGTAGGCAGCCTCACCAAGACGAGCGTAACTTGGAAAGAACGAGGGTCAGCGTAAGAGAGTGAGCAATAGGGAGATCGTACAGATTGCCCACGTGACACTTGTAGCGCCGAGCTAATGGTAAACGCATATACATCCCTTGGTAGGAGCTAAGCCGTAAGATCGACACCGATACATATCGGCCGCAGGGCCGGCTAGTTTAGTCGGTCTCTCCCCCCTCGCTTGGAGGATCCTCAATAAACAGAGGCAAGTGCACCGAGAGAGGCAGGTATAGAGAATTTCGCAGAGGGTACGTATAGGTGCGCGCGCGGCGCCAATCGGTCAGCAGTGCGCGCGCTCGTTATAATGACCTTAGAGAGGAGTAAGCCAGCCGCAGACCTGACCGAGAGCTAATGCGATTCCTCCTCCCCTCCAAAGATACACCCACCTTCTTCTCTCCAAAGCTGACCTAAACCCTATGTATACTAGACTTCAACGCAGCAGACCGAGGTTAACGGAAACGGGTGCATGGCAGGCTATAGGATGCACAATCATGTACAGCTCGGGCTTGAGGGAGGTGCAGCGTTACTTGCGCGAACGAGGAATGTTCGATGCAAGTGGAACGAGGGGGATTAGAGTAGCCGAGTATACCCGAGTATACGGTGACTTTAATGGCTGCTCCGCCTGAGGGTTTCGGAGCAATGCTCGTTACTTTGCTTTGCTTCGAGTCTCGCGCTAATTAGGATTGATTCTGGTATTTTATTATATTCGATTTTATATGTTACTTTTTTTATTGACATGCTGATTTTATGCCATTAACTGTCATCTTTCATGTTTCCTCTGCTATTTTATTTCATATACATTTTCTGTCGAAATGATTGAGAGAAACTTTAAAAACATTTTGCGGGAATCGTGATTATTGTTTATTTTTCTAAAAATTTAAAAAGTTACCGCAGCAATAATACGGAATGTAATTCTCGCAGTCATAAATCAAAACGAGCTAATCGGAAAGCCGGCTTGCTTATGCATGCGGAAAGCGATTAACTCGCAATCCAAAAAGCCGAAAACTCGTGCTCGTAGCCGATCGGCTTGGCACGAGCCGTGTCCCTCGGGAGCCTTCGCAGCCCCGACTGATCTGCGTTGCGAGAAATCGCCGAGTCTCGCGTCTCTGTCATGCGCGCCTACCAGGCGTAGCCTGGGTAAACCTCGCGAGCTCCTGCTTCTCGCGGCCATTGGTCGGCCGAGCGTCCCATGGCACGCGGCGCCAGGGCCGGAGCCAATGCGAGCCTGGTACCCCGCGAGCTCGAGGCGTGGCCCCCGTGAGCCCGAGGTGGGGGCCAGCGCCGGAAGAGCCCGTGGGCTCGAGCGGGTGGGCGGTGCCTGAGCCTTGCTTGCGCTCTCTCCGGGGGCTGGTCCCCTGCCGCCGCCGGCACCGGCAGCTCTCTCGCTGGAGCCCACGGGCGCAGAGGCTCAGTCCCGCTGTGAACGCAGCAAGCTACGCACAGCACGGCTGTACCTGCAAGCCCAAAGACGCATCTCTCCGGGCTGGCAAGGGCCAGCAGCAGCAGCTCATTTCGGCCTCTTGCTGCGCTCTCCGCGCCGAGGCTCCGCTGACATTGCCCTGCTACCCCCGACCCCGTGGCCGAGGCCCAGTCGGACGCGCGCATAGCTCTAGGAGAGTAGTCTCCCGCGGACTCGCGCGGCGATGACAAGTGTCGAGTGCTCGAGCCTCTGAGGCCCTCCTGACCCAGCAACCGCCCAGCAGTGCACCCAGTGCGGATATACATTATCGTACCCACACCCAACACCCACATACACACCAGTGCGCGATAAGTTTTCCTCCCCTATCGACATTCGCCAGATAACTGGGGGACAGAGGACGAGGAGTGCGGCCTGTGCGGGGGCTTATTCGCGAAAGTGAACGCGGCAGGTGATGCGCCCGTGCTCGAGCCAGTTAGCGATAACGACGACTGGCCTCGTCGTTCCCGAGGTGCCGACGGCGAGAAGATCGGTCGCGCGCCGCTCTTGAGAACCGCCGCTTCTCGATACAGCGCCGAGCTGCAGCAGCTCGCCAGAGCCCCAGTCCAGCTCACGGCCTTAGGATGATGAACGCCTTCCTCGACGGCTCGCACCCCCACCACCTGGCCAGCCTGGGCATCAAGCTGTCGCCGGGAGGCAACCCCGGGGGAGCCGTGGGCGCGGAGGGCCAGCCGCTCCAGCCGTCGCCCGGCGAGGCCCCGTCCCAGCAGCAACAGCAGCAGCACCAGCAGCACCAGCACCAGCACCCCCACTTCCACGGGCAAGCTGCGGCGGCGGGCTACCCCTCGCACCCGCACCACCCACACCACCCGGGCTCGCACATGAGCATGGGCCACCACATGCACAACGCCGCCGCGGCGGCGGCCGGCTACGCGGCCCGGGACTTTCTGCTGCGCCGCGAGCACGAGTTCAACGCCGCCGGCAACCCGACGACCCCCGAGAGCGGCCTCGGGCTCTTCGTCCACCACGAGGCCCCGAGCGCCCCGGGGATGCAGCAGTTCCCCGGGCACCACCCGGGCCAGCATCCCCTCGCCGGGGCCGCCGCCGCGAGCCACTACCCCGGGCACTACCCCCAGGAGGGGGGCAGGCTTTCCGCGGCGGCCGCCGGGCCGGCCGGGCACCACCAGTACCTGCCCGGGGCCCACCTCTCCGCGGCGGCGATCCATCACCCGCACCAGCACCACCCGGGCATGAGCCACCCGACGATCGCGGGCCACCCCCACGGGGCGTTCTTCCGGTACATGAAGTCCGGGGCGCCGGCCGGGCCCGAGGCCCAGGCCCAGCAGCCCGGCGGCCAGCCGCAGCACCACCAGCGCCAGAAGATGCCCTGCCTCTGGCTCGAGCAGGACAACCTGCCCGGGCCGGGCAAGCGCATCTGCGGCAAGCTCTTCGACAACCTCCACGACATCGTGACCCACCTGACGGTCGAGCACGTGGGCGGGCCCGAGTTCACGACGCACGCCTGCTTCTGGAAGGACTGCACGCGCAAGGGCAGGGCGTTCAAGGCCAAGTACAAGCTCGTCAACCACATAAGGGTCCACACCGGCGAGAAGCCCTTTCCCTGCCCCTACACCGGCTGCGGCAAGGTCTTCGCCAGGTCGGAGAATCTCAAGATCCACAAGAGGACGCATACTGGTGAGTCCACGACTTTTTATTTTATCCTAATTCCCTTGTCTTACTCTTATCATCCCGGTGATTATCCTTGAGATGTGGCTTGTGATGACTAATTCGACGTTTTCTTCGTTTTTTCCTAAAAATTGTTGGGATGTAGATTCGTAAATTAATACACAACAATAACAGCATCAACAAGCTAAAAAAGTACCGCAAATTGATTTACAAACTTACTATAGAGTATCGCTTGCTAATCCAATATCAATTAAAACATTCGCGTATTGCCGTACACAAACTCGTGCCTTGATAAATCGAAGTTTGTACATAAGCTCGAAGAAAAAAAAACTTATCCAAAGGCATAACTGTCACGATCAATAATTAAAAGCCATTCATCATTGTTTTCGTGTGTTCCTTATTGATAGCTGAATTAGCAATATATCCTCCAAACGTATACCGGGCCTCTCGTCATAACTGACAGGAGAGGCCCTCGTGAAAAATGAAGCCTCATTAATCCTACATCGCGTGGGAATCTATTCCTCGCAGTTTAATAACTTCGAAATGTAGACGAGCGAACATTCCGAATTCATAAAACTTTAGGCTCGTGCTACGTGCTATACACTCATCGCGAGAGTCTTGGCGAAAAAAATGTAGATATTATTGATTCTCGGTAAAACGAACGAAGCGTCGAATTTCTCAAATATTTCACATCCTCGGCTAATCCCTCTCTATCCGTAATCAAATGCACAACGTGTCTCTCTCCACCCAGCGACACATTTCCATATACACACTCCAAGTAGTCGTTATATTTCCAAAGAAACAATTCATAAATTAACGCGAGCGAGGGTAGGGGGGGGGGAGAGGCGGGGGGGACTATGCGGCAGGTCGTTCAAGGCGTGACATCATCGTAAGGTAGTCCTTCAGCTGTTTTCGGCTCTGGAGTCCCGCATATACATAAAAACCGTGCGAAACACGTGTTTCCGAGATAACGAGCGTTTATTACCATTCGAGCGCGGTTGACGCCGCCGAGAAAAATTCTTCTCCGAGAGGAGCAGTATATATATCCCCCTCCATCAAAGATGAGGACGAGGAGCGTGCTATCCTCAACGACACATCTCTTCCGAGCCCAAAACCGCTTCCATCCGTCGCACGCCCACTGCTCTCTCTCCTTCCCGCTCCCCTGCTCCCATCCGCTTCATAATGCTTGCAATAAAGCGACCCCTTTCGCTCAACCTTCTCTCCCCGCTGCTCTCGCGTGCGCTTTATCCCAGCTCCTAAATATTGTTCCCGCCGAGAGACCCTCGATCTCCCCCACCACCACCCCGTCTCTCTCTGTACTCGGGGTGTTTTGTTGCTTTTTCTCTGGCAACCCCTCCGGTTCTGTGTGTACGTCGCGCGAACGTATCGGGAGAGTCAACAACAACCCTGACGATTGCCGCTATACGTTTATTACTATTACTCTCTCCCTGTAGGTCGCGCCTGTGTGCACGCACGCGCACTTGCGTTAAACGTGTGCGTAGATTTATGAATAAGCGTGTGTGTATATTCCGTCGCGCGACTATTGCCCGAGAGAGAGTGAGGAGGTAAGGGCCGAAATGGCGCAGGCACGCTCTTGAAATGCGGCTCTCGAGCTCGCTTCCCCTTTTGCTCCGATTTGCTGTTTTTTCAACTTTGAGACTCGAGAGCGCGTTGCCGCTGCTCCTTGTGTTTGCTCGCGCTCGTTTGGAACTATTTTGCCGGCACTGTTGTCCGACTTGATATCAATTGAAATAAACCGATCGTGATTTATATGCCTCCACTTTTTTTCTTCTTATTTTCTCGCGTTTACCATATAAATAAGACGTAGGTGAGAGTTTATTCTTCGCTTTAATGTCCAACGAGAAACGAAAAGCCGTGTTTATCGGTAAGAGGGTGTAGAGTCCAAACAATACGCCCACCCGCGCGTTGTCCTCAAGTTTTGACAAACAGTCCAATCCGTTCCAGTTGCGCGCGTAGTCCCCATCAATTCAAGACGAATCGGGGCCGCCATGTATACAGCAGCAAAAAGAAAGCGAGCGAGCCTCTGCAGCAGCGGCCCGAGCCATAGTAATCGGCTTTGACAAATCTATCGAGGCGCGGCCTGGCGAGATTAAAAAACGTAAAGGCCCCCACGCGTAATCCGCAGATGCGTATGTATACCGGCACTGGCCATTAGACACTCTTTCTCTCTCTTTCTCGCGAAACCAAATCG
Source organism: Anagyrus pseudococci (assembly GCA_030522585.1). Taxonomy (NCBI): domain Eukaryota; kingdom Metazoa; phylum Arthropoda; class Insecta; order Hymenoptera; family Encyrtidae; genus Anagyrus; species Anagyrus pseudococci. The sequence goes on from JAPYYQ010000940.1 coordinate 20,620, forward strand.
ATACACACACATCACACAGACAGAAGAGAGAGAGAGAGAAAGACAAGCAGGGTGGGGTTGGAAAAAGCAGAGTGATAGGACACGTGCGCGCGATTGGCGCCGAGTCTCGGCCGTTCGGCGACAATGGGATTCCCCCTTGGTCGAACCGAGGGGCCGCGGGGATTGGTCGAGGCAAGTAGAGGAGTCCCTCTGTGTGTCCGTATACGTATATGTGCCTGGGTATCTTATTGAAGAGGGAGGGGGGTACAGCCGCAGGGGGATGAGCGTCCGCAGGGCAGAGCCCGACGGCAACGCCGGTGACTGCTTTCTCTCTCTCTCTCTCTCTCTCTCTCGCTCGGTTCTTGGTTCTCGTCCTCGGGACTTTTTTTTCCGACGCGCCAGCAGCCAGCGAGGACGCGGTAATTGCAAACCGGTTCCCGTATACGCTAGTGCTCGCCGCATCTCGCTGAAGACTACGGCGAATAATAAGCTGGGTTATCGCGCTCAACGACTCAGCGAGAGAGTTCACTGTGTGTATGTGTATATATACCTCAGAGATGCGCGACATGCTTTTCTCTTCTCGTCTGTGGCCTGTTGGAGCGATGAGTAAGAGAGAGACTTGGCTTGGTCTCTACGTGTCTGTTGGATGTTTTGTGGAAGATGCAATGGTTTTTGCAAGCTATGCGCGAGTAATGTCCCTGCAAGTGGGATAGTAATGGGACGCCACGAGTTTATGGACTGGGAAATGTCGTTCTTGCTTTTCCACGCGACTGCAATGGTTTGGCGTGATTTACAGCCCTCGAGCGAGACTGAACGCTAAATTTTATCGAGAGCAAATGAAATTCGCTCGTGTAACCAGCCCGCAGATCATTCAAAACGAGCACGCGCTTTTGTTTCAAAATAACCGATGACTAAAGGTCTACATTGGCGAGGCTAATTTTCTCGCGCGTCTTTTTTTTTCATCGCGGATTTAACGTATTTCAAAATCCGCGTAAAAACGAACACGAGAGATTTCAACGGCGATTCCATAGCGCGTAAATCCCGAGCTAATAAGACTCCTAATGAAAATTTATGCGAATTGCGTAGATATTCATTAGTTTTAGAAGCGCACGGTCAGCACGCTCGCTCGCGCCCGTGTGTGCGTGTAGGCTGAAAGTTATCGCAGGTTCGTTAGTGTTTATACGACGTTCGCTTTAGCATCGTTTTATATTTTAATTAGCCGAGCAAGTTCATACGGTACTATCAACTGCGAATAAACTCCGGCGACTCTCGTGTGTCCGACTAATTTCTTTATCAATGCTGAAAAACAAAGCAAAACAAATAGACTAACGTTATATTTTATTCGTACATCTCGCATGATTCTTAATTGCTCGCAACCTCGGCGAATAATATTTGAAAAAGCCAAAGAATTAAAATCCAACATTTCGCCAGCTGCATGCACACTACTTTGGAACATCAGTATACGTATATACGCCTGGCTAACCATTTCGCGCAGCGCGGAGCGAGCGAAAGAGAGAAAGAAGCGACGGATAGCGCGTGAGGGCGCAAGAAGGAGGGGAGTATATATACCTCTCGCGGTGCTTCCGCGCCTGGAACGATCCTCTGTACGTATATACAGAGATCACGAGTTCTACTCGGGAGGCTATTTGTCCCGCGCGGAGCCTGTGCAGCGAGTATAGAATAATCGTGAGCTCTTTGGGATATATCGCGGCTCTGGCATCGCCGATCGCTGCTTTACTGCTCCCGACGTGTACACGCGGCGACCGAGTTATTATTCTCGAGAGCTGCTCAACAACGGTTTTACCTTCTGCTTTCCATCCGTATAATGCGGCCGCGTCTGCATTATGTGATTATGGAGCACGGGCCCACCACCGCGCGCACCTTAGGATGTACAAGAGGTCGAAAAGAAAGCAGTGCAGTTTCTATTCCGATTCATATTGCTCGCCGCGTAAATCTTCGTAAATGGCCTATGTAAATCGTTGGGCTGTATTGATTGCGATGAATCAACGATAATCAACTCGACACATCTATCACGGAAACGGATATGTGGAGTCTGAATTCTGCAAGTATACAATTCTGGGTGTTCGAAGGGAGTGTATTAGCATATTGGAAGAAAACAAACGCGGCAGGATGAAAAGCAGCGCCAACTAAAATCTTCCTCTCTCTCTCTCTCTTTTTCTGTAGCTTGACGGCTAATAATAGGTCTCGTGACAAGTGCATCCGTATACTTGCCATCTCCGAAAGTCAAGCAGAGCGTCTCTCTCCCCCCTCCCCCCGAAGTGCCTAGCATTGGCGGCTAGTTAGCATCGCCCGAGGCAAGGATCAAGGGGCTTTACGAGATAAGAGTGAGAGTCACACTCCGGCAACTCTTGGAAAACCAGCTGGGCGCTAGCGAACCTAGACAAAGATGCGCCAGGGGGTCGCGTCCTTTAGAAATCAGTCGCGTCAAAGCCTCCTCTCCCTCCCTTTTAACCATCCGTCGGCTACGCTTTTCTGCCGAGGTTTTCTCCTATTGTAGCTGCAAACGATGCTAAGGATCTCTCGGGTGACAAGCTTCGAACGGTATTCGATTCCTCAATTGAAGCTCGAGACTAGCCGAAGCTGGTGCAAAGTATTTTTAATCGAAAAATACTCTCCCTCGGTAGATTGGACTATTTGTAATTTCGGCTCTCAGCCTCGGCGTTATTTCATCGACGACGCTAACCACACGCGCTCAAATGTTTATACATTCCAGCTATTTTTATATGCAGCCCAGGCTCGCCCAGAGCGAGAGATATATATTCTTCTCGGTTCTAACAATACGTTTGGGCTATACATAAATGCCTCGGCGCGTAACTGCGGAAGTTTTGTAAATATCCCTGTAATCAGTCGTCGCTGCTATGTGAGTTAACGCGAGAGGAAAATAATACGCGTCACTCGCCGGACGTAGACAAATGGAACGGAGTAATACAGGATAGACAGGCTCGAAAACAAACCAAGCCTACGTAATACACGAGAGTCGCCGGAAATCTATGTAGACGAGAGATCTCGAGTCAATTATGCCAGAACGACACACCGCAGTGCGGCTTCCGCGTGTACGTGCACTGCGCGACTGATTAGCTGCGGACCAGCTGAAAAAATATACGGACGTCGAAATTAGCTCCGATCGATTTTTAACAGCGAGGGAGAGACGACGCGCTTGTCGCTACGAAAGGGCTTCGGGTGTCGATTGACTTAATTTACTCCGTCGTTGAGTCCTTGATGGACTGATATTTCGATTCTGGCTGATTACGTTTTCGGCTGTGGCGGACATTGTAAATAAAGCTTCGTACGCAGGATAAGCGAGAACGAGTACGTCTGTGGTGTTTTCCGAAAGGAAAACAGAGACTAAACTACGCTCAAAAATGCAGAGATCTTTCGAATTTTATTTTGAAAAACGATAATACGGAAGTTTAATGCGAAAATGTTGACAAGCGAGTGTTACACTTCGAAAGAGACGGGCTCCGTCGACGCGGGCTCGTAAAATCCAAGACGTAAAATACGAGCGGAGCGCTCGTTATGTACACAGCGAGTATACGGCCGAAAAAGACAATCGAGCAGACACGCGCCTATGTACAAGCGAATACAAAAGAAAGACCGAGACTAGGAAAAATCCCAGCAAGACGCACACACTCGCGTTTATAAAATTATCTAGAGCGCTCGAGTTCAAATCAGAAAATAAGCGCGCAACTTTTTTCCATTAGGACCGCGCAGAGTTTAGCGCGCGCTCTCGAGTTTGTAGTAACGGCTATTAATTAAAGCGCGAAAATAAATAGACGAAAGCGCGGTAGCGGAGGGGGTATAGCAGATAGAAAGTTATCCGGTAAACTGGTTACAAGAGTCGCAAGCAGTTGCGATTGTTTAGAGGTGCGCGGTGGGGCGAGAGCGATCGCGCGGAGAACTCGTTAAGTCGGCTATATGCTAATTCGTGGTGTTTGCCAGCGAAAGCCTCTCTCGCGCCCTCGGAGCAATAATTGTCCCTGTGGAGAGCAGAGTGTGCGGCTAATTGCGCACTTTCACCCCCCGTCTAGCCGCAGGTTTCGGCAGCGTGTGTTCGGATTGCGTCATGTACGTATACAGCGATAGATTTTTTTTTCTTTTTTGATCGATGTAAATTTGAGTTATGTCGCTGCGCGCGCCAACTGGGCTTCTCTCGCGGCTCTCTGGATATGGCCGCAGCGAGAGCTAATAATTCACGCGGCGGCTGGGCTGCCGAATTTATCGAATGCCCGTTTCGCTAATTGTTTCTTACGACCGCTTTGATTTTTCCACATCAAATCCGGCCTCCGTTTATCACGAGCCGCGCGACTCGTTCGCCTCGATTATCCTCCTATTTACTATCGGCCAATATCGTGCTTATGCTTGATCAAATTTCAATGGACGCACAACAGCGATTAAAAAAGAATAACGATTTTCAAGCCTAATAAAATCACATCTACATCCCTCGCGACGAGTAAAGCCTATACTCCTCATCGAAGACCCGTGTATTCCGGGGTTAAGCTCGAGCAAAAAGCAAACGCGAGCGGCATACGAAAGCGGCCAAAGTATATATCCGAAGCTCGTTAGAAATAGCGAGGAGCTGGGTAGAGCTTAAGCGCTCGAGTAGTAGTCCAGGGCAATAATCATATCCCGCCGGAGTTTTCGGCAGGGGTGGGAGACAAAAAGGGGCGGCGCGCAGTTCCAGTGAGTAAGAGGGGGAGCACCGAGATTGCCGACCGCCTCCCTTAGCTCTTTCTCTTACGCAGGGAGCGTAAGAGAGAGGGGCTGAGAGAAGATAGGGGATGATCCTGCGCACAATGACGCTAGCAGCTCGCTGCTGCTGCTATTATGGCAGTATCGGGTGTCTCCCGGAAACGTTAGGCCCTCTGACGTCGAAGGCCCGCAGGTATATATATATACCGGTGTTGGCCTGTTATAATAACCATAATACGCGCCGATATGCCGGCGAGCGTTTTATATCCCGTTCGTATATATATGCCGGAGCCGTATCGGAGCGGCTTTTACCAATGGCTATACGTGCGGCTGTATGTTGGCGCTACGTTGCAGTCGCTGTGCGCGTTGACTTTTTGCTGCTGCTGGGCTCTTTTCTCTGATAACGAAGTTGACTGTATATTGAAAAAAAAACAAAAGAAAACTGAAACGAAAGAAAAAAAAAAGAAAACGAATAGCTGTTGCTGGCAAGAGGGAAAAAGTTACTGTACTGTGCTGCAGGTATATATGCTTATACAGACTCGATGCGATAAAATTTAACGTTTATGCACTCGCGCGCATACCTCGCTGATATTTATACCGCGCCGAGCGCTTTAACCAAGCCAGCACGCGCTTCGGACAGCAGCTGATACTGTAAAGCCCCTTATTTTGTTTGAAGAAAAAAAAAGGGAATCGAACCAAAAAACACTAACACTGTTTTTATAAAAAAAATCAATGCATCGTAATTACGACGTCCCTGGCGAGTAAAAAAAACGTACCAGAAGCATACGAATAGCTGCATAAGGCACATACATAAACGCCATCAATCCGTGCGAAAAACTCAATCGCCCGTAGGATAGAGCGCACGGAGTATCTTCCTTATAGCCCGCATGACCAGGAGTCAGAAGATCTCGGTATCTCCCTTATCAGCATCTCATCGCGCTCTCTCTCTCTCTCTCTCTCTCTCTCTCTCTCACACACACACACACACAGAACCGTAGACAGAGAACACAGAGAGATATATCCTCTCGGATTTCCTCTCTCGCAGTAAATTCATCGTTGTATTTATCGAGGCCGCGGCTGCGCATAATTGCGCGCTGCTACTCCATAAACGTGCGCAGCAGCCACGTCTGTGTGTATAAGTACGTGTGCTCGCGCGGACGTAAATTGCGAGCTACCTCATCCCTTCTCCCTCCCCCTCTGACTCTTTTGGCGAATATAAATTTTCCGTTCGGCGTGCCTTCGCTCGTACATAATGAGTCGTGGGAGGCAAAGGGGGGAGCATATGGAGGGTGGCTGGAGGAGGACGACAGAGACGCAGGCATCGTAATAATCGAGGCGACCAAATGGAGAAGAGAAGGAGAGAGAGAGAAAGAAGGTGTAAGAGAGAGCCGGTCGACGTCGGGAAAAATATAGCGAAAGACGAGCAAAAGTCTTTTTCCCACAGTGAGTCCGCGCACGCGGACAGAGCTGCTCTCCCCCTGCGTCTGCTGATGCTCGCGCGTATACGTGTGTTCTCGAACGTGCGCCTATATATACGTGTATGCGTGTGATACCAACAGCAGGAGCATCAGCAGCGGTGGAGAAAGAGGAGCGAAAAAAAGACAGCGGACGGGATGCGCGCGCGCGCGCAGGAGGGGCAAAAAGACGAGGCGAGATATTGCAGCGTCCGCAAGAGAAGTCGGAGTATATACGCGGAGAAGGTGGAGGAGAGAAAGAGAGAGAGAGAGAGAGAGAGAGAGAGAGAGAGAGAGAGAGGTTGCAGGGCTGCGTCGAGGAGAAGAAAACAAAACGGAATTGCGACCTCCGCGGTGGATGATTTAGAGGGCGTGGGGGTCGGGGGTCGCGGGAGCCTCGTGAGAGAGAGAGAGACAGGGAGAGAGAAGTAGCGAAACTCGGGCCCACTCTGGAATGCCAACCTGACTCTCTGCCCTACCTCCTCCTCTCTCTCTCTTCGCTCATGTGGCCGCTATTATAAAAGAGTCGCCACGTATATGGGGACTACTGCAGCCCAGCAGCAAACTCGAAAAGAGGGCCTTATATATGTATACAACAGCTCTCTTCCCCCCCCCCTCCCGCGTGGCAGCTACGAGACGATGCAGCCGAGGGATAACGGCTGCTGCGCGCGGCGGCGGCAATAGTCGTGCGCGCTCGTGACGGGATTCGGCGAAGAGCCGTCGTACTAGACACCGCCTCCTACTCTCGTCCACCGGTGCATCCTTCCTACATCCTTTTCGCTCACCACCCCCCTCTTTCCTTTCCATCTCGCAACAACTAGACCCGCGACCTGAAATTTGCCCCGTAGATGCTGCTTGTTTACCCGACGGACGTTGGGAGGGAGAGAGAGAGTGCTGATCCCGCGACGAATTCGCGGAACACCGGCTCTCGTCCTACTGCGCTCCGGCTATACGTGCCCCGAGACTCCGCGCGCGTGTCCCTACTTCACCCCCCTCCCCCTCCTCTGGTCCCGGCACAACCAGCACACCGGTCCGACTATTGTGCGCGACTTGTGCAATTTGTGCCCCACGTGTACCTTTCTGCATGTGGATATACATATATATATAATGCATGCAGGCATAAGGAGAAAGCTCTTGCGGGCCTTGTTTCAGCCGCGAGTGTCTGACGGATCGCGACTCGTAGCGCGCGATCGCGTGGAACTTCGGCAGCTGCCCCTCCGCAGTTACATACGCGTCCCACGACCCCCGTTTATTTTCTTTTTATTCCATTTATCGATGTATCGCTTTTTGCTTTTTATCGGCTCTCCATCGACGCTCAGCCAAAATAGGCAACAATTAATTCGCCTCTTACGCGATACATATGAAACAAGCACAGAGTCGAGCGCCACTAGCCAAAGTCGCAGAGCGATGACGCAACTCGGCTGGTTTTTCACTTATGCGGCTGCTTATCTAAATTGCGCCTGTAGGTGGTAATACACGTATAACAGCCACCACGCTCCATCCAGCGAATAAAAAAGAAAAACCACCTTTTTCATTTTCTCTCCCCGAGCGAGCTTCGCCCTCCCCCCTCCATTCTCCGTCGTGTGTAGCGCAGCCGAGGCCACTGGTTATTTTAATAAATCCGCGCGAAAACACATTTCAATACGCGCGGCCCGCGAGAGCGTGTAGACATATTCGCGCTCCGCTGAGTTTCCATTATATAGCCGAGCTTATAGAAGCCTCTCTCTCTCTCTCGAAACTACGTGTTTGGAAACCGGCAAGAGAGTCCAGTCGTCCGAGAGGGACGAGAGAAACGCATTAAGATCCCATAATTAAACGTCCAAAAAATATCTGTCTCTCTCTCTCTCTCTCTCGCTCAGTCTCTCCGTGTTGGCGCGAAACGAATGTTACTCTGGATATACATCGGGGCCCCGAGTGTATAGGCAGGGAAAAAACGAACTAGTCAAAGAGTCGGGCTGACGAGTAGAGCGAGAGAGAGATAGAGGTGGGCTGAGGAGAAAGGAGGCCTGGCATATCACAGGTAGACTCGATTAAACCGATTCCTCGCCTTCATCTCTCTCTCTCTCTTTCTCTCGCTCTCCGGGTCTCCGTTTAAATCGCTAAAGTTAGCAGCTGTCAAGCGTGGGGTTTCATGCGAGAGCAGCAGCAGCAGCAGCAGAAGAAGAAGAACAAGTATTCCTGATGCCAAGTGAGTAAGAGAGAAGGGGGAGGCTGGGGGTGTTGGACGGTTCGAGGAAGAAGCGCTTGGAGAAGTGGAAATTCGGAGTCGAAGCATTAGCCTCGGCTCTACGTCTCTCGAGCCTTGGGCACAGGTCGTCGGACCCGAATACTCGTCGTCTATGTGTATGTGTATATACACAAGAGTCAGGGGCTTCTGCCACTGGCGGCCCACGTCAAAATCAATGCTCGTTCCTCCGGTCGCGCGAGGCCTATGGCCGACTAGCCGCGACGTCAGAGAAAAAAACACGCCCGACGTCTCTCTCGCATTGTGATTCCGTTTCGTAACCCGATATCGTCCTCTCTCCGTCGTCTTTGGCTTCTCCGGCGAACCTTCGACCCCTCCACCCTCCTCTACCCCTTTCTTCCTCTATACTCGCCTTTTTCTTTCTTTTTCGGTCCCGATTCTCGTTGTTTCCTCGTCTGTTGCGTGATTTGTTCGGGCCGCTGTAAGAAAATAGCGGATATGTGCGCAGCTCGTGGGAATGCCTAGTCTACACTAAGGCGTATTACCTAAGAGCCACGGCCCGTATAGGAAGTTTTGCGCTGACGTGCGGTACATATACCTGCGCCGTATGGTAATAGCTCGCTGTACAACCACATGATACCCCGTTGAATTACAAAACGATCGGAACCGACGAGTCGAGCGATATTTTTTTATTTAAAAACACCTCGAAAAACCTCATCCCCCCTAGCTCTTTCTCTCTTGCAATGAAAATTCAGCGTCTCTGAGCTTCGCACGGATAAGCCAGAAGCGTATATATACTAAGCTCGAGGTGTATAATCACGCGATAAGAAGCGGAGGCAAAAGAAGCTGGCGGCTCGCGTAAAATTACCAGCGAGCACGCCATCGTCAAATCGATCGGCTAGAAAATAGCGAGTTTAAAGCCGCTATAGTAGCCCAGACGACAGACAATATCGCCCGGCAGATCGGAAAGGGAGAGAATATCCGAGGGAAGGTGAAGAGCTACTCGCGGCCCGGAGAGGGAGAAAAGTGCCAGTGGTAGAAGGAGAAGCTTATATAGCCCCAGCTCTAATGGGCTTCAACGAGCTCGCGCAGTAAGGTCGCGCGTGCGCGGTTGAGTTATGCCTCGCGCGCGAGATGTCAAATTGGCCGGCGTATCGTAAAATATATATACACGCCGAGACCCAAGCTCTCTCTCTCTCTCTCTCTCTCTCTCTCTCTCTCTCTGTGGGAAACGGACGTTCGACCTCTCGCACTCCCCCTGCCTCGATGCTCACTCTTGCTCCCTTTACTTCTGCTTCGTATATATACGCTTCCGAAGCTGAGAACAAGAAAAAGTTTGTGCTCACTCTGGGGTTATATTCTCCGCGGAGCCAATGTGTGCTTCGAGACTTGACTCGGTTGTTTCATGCCCAGAGCTGTTGGTATATGCCAGAGGTCTTGTACGAATTTGGTGATTTCGAAAACATCGACTCTACATCCATCAACGCAAATCATCGTTTCCAAAAGCTAAATCATAGTCGTGTTTAGGTGCGTAGCAGGCATTTTAAACAGAATCATCGCTACGAAGCGAAAAATACTTAGCGCGGCATACTAATTGATAGCCCCGATTTCCCAGCGGTCAGGTCCCGTGAAATATGGGCCTGCTGAGCTGGGACTGTCTTCGCCGGCTTAATTAATATATCCAGAAACAGCAGCAGCGGCGGCAACCGATCCCCCGCAACCTATCATCAAAGAGGAACGCAATAATCCGTGATTTTACCCCCAAGGCTCCAAGCGCCCAGGTAAAAGGGAAAATAAAAGAGTTATGAAAGGGGTGAGGAGGGACACGCGTGGGCTATGAAGACAAAAAAAAAAGGAGAACCAAAAGAAAAAAAAATGACCGCGAAGAAGAAAGGGGGTATGGGAAGGGAGAAAGGAGAGAAGGAGAAAGAAAGCTGCTTTAGCAATCTTCGCGCCACGCCTAGTGTCCAGTCATTAGGTGCAATCGTAGGGCCGGCCCGTTCATTAACCATCAGGCCCCGAGCAAACAAGAGGAGGAAAAAAACGATAAAACCTCAGCTCGCGAGAGAAAGAGAGAGAGAGAGAGAGAGAGCAGGATAAGACGCAGCTAGGGGGGCCACACGCGAGGAGCCGCGCCCGTCTCTCTCTCTCTCGCGAGCGGATGAGTCGGCCAAACAACGTCTGGAGTCAGAGTCTCGGATGAGAGCGGAACCGTCAAGTCACCGAGGCTCAATAAATACGAAACCAATCGATCGAGCGCTCGTTCGCCGAGCGCGCGCGCGTCGAGCTATTTTGACGACGCGGTATACACCGCGAGCTAGAGAGAGAGAGAGAGGGCACACACACGCCCGCCGGCTAAATGAAGCGTGGCTAAAGCTGCATTTAACGCTCCGAGCCCCCTCCTCTCCCCCCCCTACGTCCAGCAGCATCACACTACCGCAGCAGTGCCCATTGTTTCTTTCTTTCTTCTTCTTTTTTTTCGGCCTGGTAAAAGAGACGGAGAGCAGTAAGAGAATGCGCGCTTTCACCTCGGTGATCTCTCTCGCGCGCGCGCGCTTGGAATTCAAATTACAAGCTCGTCCTCCCACCCGGAGTCCCCTCTCTTTCTTCTGCTATCCTCCTTCCTCCAACCCCCTCTTACGACGATCTCTTTCTCTTTATACCCATGTAAGTTTTTGCTCTAGTCATGTAGAGAGCGTGTAGGTGCAGCGGAGTTGATAGAAAAAAAAACAGAGCCGAAGGAAAAGAATTAATAAAAAGCAAGAGAGAGGGAGAAAAGAGAGTCACGGAGAGGATTTCGTTTGTTCAGAGAAAGAGAGCGGAGATATCGGTTACGAAACTACCCAGAGTTTCTATACGCTCGCGCCAACGACTCCTCCCTCGTTTCCCGCCTACGACGAGGAGGGGGGTATGGCAAGTCTCTCAATTCCGCAGCGCTCGAGCCGCGCGTAAATCACAAAGTCTGTCTGCGTCGAGTCTCGCGCTTCCGAGCTTCGTGTACACGCGCGACCTGCCGGAAGAAGCCGAACTCCATCGTCGTCGTGCGGACGGAGAAGCAGCAAGTTGAGAAATGAGGTTCAAGACTGTTGCAAACCTATGCGCCTTTTGCTGCGACAAGAAATTGTAACGATGGAAAGGTGATCGGTATAGAAGCCGATCGCACGGCGAATCATCGAATTCATAACAATGTTTAAAGGTTCGCCTGGGACGAGAGAATGAAATAAAGTCAGCAGTTTGGATTGAACGCGTGCCGAGTTGAGATTTTACAGGGTTGTATGTCTCTATATAAGAAATTCGTACGCGGCGCACAGGGTATACGGGCAGATGCGCCCAAGAGAGCGACTGTTACCGCTGTCCTCCGGTAGCGATGTTATTTATGCGAGAGAGGCAAGATAAGAAGCTCGCGCTCATTAATTATACTGTTGAAACGAAACTTTCGGTTTTTGTTTCTTGTTTTATCCTCACGATTACGCATTAATTGTGTGTATAATACCCGCTTTCTCACACTGCTCCAGCTTTCCCACAACGTCTATTCTACTCTGATGGAAGAGACGTATTGGTTACACGAAATTGTTCCGATTCCAAAATCACGAGGATACACGCGTCGATCGATTTCACACTTCGAGCGCTCCTAAAAAGCGTAAGGACATATCCTTCGGAATCAGGATGACCGAATCGTAGAAATCTCTCGGCACGATCTTGAAGCACCTTAGTCGTGTACACAGGCAGCATACCTATCCCCGGCATAAGCCCCCGGAAAAGCGCTCGAGCCGCGATCTTTTTCCAAAGCCAAACAAACAGGCCTCCCTCTCTTTGGCAAAACCGCAAAGCCCAAACAAGGCCCGCTTCTCGATATTCCAAGGCGGCAGGCCAAACGGGCGATGGAAAGAGAGAGAGAGAGGAAACGATCTTTGGCGCAGCCGCGACAATGGGAGTTTTCCAAGTCCAGTGGCGCTTAACGCTCCGGTACAAAAGCACGTCGACCGTGCGAGAGAGGCCCGCGGTATATGGCTTTGTCGAGAAGTGGCTCAGGGCCCCCCGATCCATAATAGAGCCGCCCGGAGGAGGCTCTGCCAGTCGGGATTAGCCCCGGAGGATGCCCGACACCCGATCCTCTCTCGGCGCAGCCGATCTCAAAGTGCTATTTACACCGCGACTATGGGGTCCCCTCGTCTACGCGACAATAGACGAAGCTGCTGCCGCTGATGTTGTGGAGAGAAGAGAGGCTTGCATTGTGTGAGCCGGGCGCGCGAAATTCGAGAGCGTTTCCGCGTCCGCGGAGGACTAGGCACGAGAAAGCCGGCTAATCTCGTTTCTCGCGCTACGCTGCCGCAGACACGCCTCGATTCTTCGGCTTCTCTTTTCATTTTTCGAGAGGAGAGCCGCATTCGAGGTTTGGACATAAGTGCCTGGAAGAAAGTACGAGCGGTTAGGCTTTTTTTCAAATTCGGATGGTTGGGGAATGTGGTTATAATGGGAGGGAGAGGTGCTAGGGTTGAGGGTTGGCCACTTTCAGGGGATGTATGGTAATTGAGGATGGGGAGTGGCGGTTATGGCTAATTTGCGAGGGAAACGAGATATCGTTTTCCTGAGTTTTTTTTGGGAAGGCTCGATTGACGTGTTTAGAAGTTTCGGATTTCGGTAATGAATGTAACGAGCTGTTCCTTGCAGGTACAAATAAAGGTGGATTATACGTCGTTACGGCGATGTTTTTAAAATAGAATTTGATTACGAATCAACAATCGAGGATAAGATCGCGATAGATATATCGATCGATCGTAGCGTTAAAGCGCTTTGTTTCGAAAAATCGATTATCGGGACGCGCCGGATTATTTTTCGATGCTCAAAAAGCCGAGAGATGGAGAAAGAGAGAATTTCCAAAAGGCCAAGATTGAATATCGAAATAACTTTTCTACGGAATAAATCACTGGCCGCACGCGCGATATTTCCGAAAGATAAGAGCGAACGAGGGGAAAAAAAAGAAGTGACGAAGAAGAAGAAGAAGAAGTGGGAGAAGGAGGAGAAGAAGAAGGAACCGCAACTTTATTTATTTCGAACGAAAAGTTTTTATTGGTCAGAGTCGAGGGCGCACTCCCTCATAAATCTCATCGTTCGCGCGAAAAACCCGTTCCACGCGCGATCGCACGCTCTCCCTCCCTTTTCTCTCTCTCACTCGCTGGATCTTTTATTGTTCTTAAATAATCCACTCATTTCGATCGTTTACATATTCAGTATAAAATTTACCAAGCATTTTTCTGAAATGTATAAATGAGAAGAAAAAGGGGAGGGAGGAATCGGAGAAAAGGAGGACTAAGGAGTGTGTTTGCGCGTGGCCTCTCGTCGCAATAGCGATGCTGACCGCGATACGAGAGAGGGAGGCCTATACGCGCATAAGCGGCGTGACAACTTTATACGCAATTGAGTAGGTGTCCGAAGGAGAGAACGAACAGTCGACGACGAGAACAAGAGAAGAAGAGACGCGAGGAGAGAGAAAGAATAAAGGCGCCGATTTACCGGTTGGCACATGTCCGATCCGTTAGTTTAACACGCAAAACTCGTGTCGATGAGCGATCGAGATTCCGCCGAAATCTTCCTAGATATACCACCCTATTCCTCCTTCCCCGACAGCCCCAAAAAAAATTCCAGTGCCTATCGAAGCAGAGCGAAGCCATCAAGCGTGTATCATCTTCGGAGTCCCGCAAAAAAAAAAGAAAAGAGAGAGACGCACACGGCCACGCAAGACTGGCCAAACGATTGACCGACAAAGGTTCCGCTCTTCTCGTGGGCCTAGGCCTAGGCGCAGGTATATAGAGGCTCTCGCAATTACGTAAAGCCCTCGAGGACTCATCGTATATGTGTATACGGCCGTCAAAATTCGGGTAGATGAAGCAAGGGCTAAATTCCTCGGTGGATTCCTCGAATGCCAACTAGATTCCTGAGCGTCGCAGGGGCGCGTGCGAAAAGACGCGTGTCCGCGTCTCTCTTTCTGGGGCCTCATCTCGCGATTCGGATCTTTATATTTCTACCTTTAGGCTGTATACTCCGACGCCAGACTAAAAAGCCACAACGATAAGTGAGCGAGTGTCTCTCTCGCTCACTCTTGGCGCATAAGTTTATAAAAGCTGGCAAAAAGCGTGTGCTGCTGCAGCTTTCGAGAGCTACCGGACTTGCCCTGTAGCTTGTGAAGAGCGAGAGAGAGAGAGAGAAAGAGCCACCGGTGTCGGACTTTTAGGAACTGCCCCCAGAGGCCCTGATCTTTCTCTCTCTCTCTCCCCCTCCCGCCACTTTGCGAGCTCGTGATTCTAGAGGGCCTTATCAGATGGGCCGGATGTTCGCGACACGGGCTCTGGATTTTTTGGCTTCTCGGCTTAGTAAGAGAGAGAAAGAGAGAGAAAGAAAGACAGAGAGACTGGCATTTAATCTGCTGGGATCGCTCGCGCGTCTGCAGGGCGCATGCATTTTTATTGCTAGAAAGATGCCCGACCGATAAGCTTTTGTCTCTCGCTCTCTTTCTCCCTCTCTGCCCTCCTAGTGCTGCTTGCTCCAAGCTCCATCGTCCGCAACGAGATTGGATTTTATCGCTTCTGCTTTCGCGTATGAATAAACGCGTCGGGGAAATAAGCCAAATTGTTTCATAAGACTCAAACCTTAACCACACCAGACACCGTCGTTAAGAAAACTAAAATAGGCGAAACGAGAACGATCGATATGGATTATTACGTATAGCTTTTTTTTAATAATACGCGATCTCGTTAGACTGCGCTAACAAGCGAGTTTTCCGCTCAAACCGTTCTCGCATCCGTCAGTCATTGACGATTCAATGCAGTCCTATATGTCCTGCTTAATACATGAGTAATATCGCTCATTTATACATAGCGATCGGGCGATCGAGATCGGTAACGATATACAGCTCCGCTGCCCTCCCGTGCCGATGGCAAAAAAATGTCGTCGAGATTAATCCGTGATAAATCGTTTAATGTCTCACTAAGACGCGTCTGGCTGCCAACATACATAAGAGAGAGGGAGAAGGAAAAAAAACGAGGAGGGAGGCGCACGGATAGGACGACGAAGGAGATAATCCGGGGAAGCGCGAGTGGAAAGATATTCTCCTCGCCCCCCCCTCCCGTCTGCCGGCGGTCGAGCGTGGCGCGGCTGCGCTTCTGTGTACAAACACTCGAATTATCCCCAGGGAGGAGGAACATCTGTCCGTGACTGGCCGTCCGGTCTTTCGTAGCCGACCCGCCGGAATGATCGGCCTCTCTCTCTCACTCTCGCCACATATATACGCACCGTAGTATACCGACTCTGCCTATGCAGTTAACGCTCTACACTCGGCCCTGGATTTGCGGTTCCATCGTAATCCCTGCTTTGCTCTCTCTCTCTCTCTCATTTTTTCTGGCTACTTGAGTCTTTACGAACGTGGACCACTGTATTACAGCCTTTTTAAAACGCGTCCAATCTGCATTACCCTTCTGGCTTGGCCACCAGGTAAACCTGGCTGGTCGATCTGCACGCGCGAGAAAACTAGAAAAAAAAGACGAAAAGGAAACAAAGATCCCATCTTCCCTTAAAACTGCTGCTGCTGCTGGTTCTTGATTTACGAGGGGGTAAGTGTCGTAAGTGCGATTTTCGGAAACTCAATATAAACCGAGCAACGGGGAAAGAAGCTAACGCTCGCGCAAGCGAGAGAGAAAAAAAGGGGAATCGCGCGCGAGAGTCTCTTTCGATCGTTAAGTTTTACAACCGTTTCTAGGCCGAGATGAGGCCTCGTCCTAAAATCGCAGCAGCCCGTCGTCATTTCCCTCCTTTCCCTTTGCTTCGTTTTCCTTTTTTTTTGTCCAAGCCCACCTCTACAGCTCATTCCCAATACGCATCTGGAGCCTGGACAAAAAATCCGAGTCATTCGAGTGCACTTTTATATCCGTTGCTCTTTTTTTTCTACTCTTTTTTTTTTTATTCTCCATCTCCCAGAAAGCTGTTTGCCAGCAGCGATGCACAACGAGCGAGAGACTCCTTCGACGCGAGGGCGGTGTAAGGCTAATCGATCAATCGATCTACAAACAGATCTCTTGCCGGAGAGTCTGCCGTTTTATCTAAATCCAATATCTCTCTCTCTCTCTTTTTCTCTTTCGAGAGCTGCCTAATCTCCCGGCAAAGTCCAATAGTCGATTTCTTATCGATCGACGCGATCTCGATGCGGCTTTCCTCCTCCTCGTCTCTCCGTCGGTCGCGCTGTAATACGGCGGACCGATGGCTATATACCTGGGCGCTCTCGGTTCGCCGAAGCCAGGATGAAAATAGAGCTGGGAATAATAGCTGGATCATCGGGCGATCGATTATCATCGGGAGGAAAACTGTTTAAATGCCACCTGAGTATATATATATATATATTATAGCGGTGATATTTTAATAGAAATACCAAAAGGAATTTTAGACGTATTCATACCCGTGTCCCTCGTTCACCTATATATAAACCACGCGTTTTTTGAGTTTCCTCTAGTTTCATTTTTTTAAATTATAAAAAATTAGCTTGATCGAACACCGGGATACGCTGGGAATATAGTCGTATTTATTCGCGATACCCATATCGATAGCATAAGATAATCGATGAGCGAGCTTCATTAGGGCTTATTTCAATTCAGAGCCACATCATCTGCGGTATACGAGAAGAGGGAGCACGTATATATATACATGCGTAGGAAAAAAAATGAGTAAGAAGAAGAAGGGCCGCACGCGCGCGGAATCTTAATTTAATATCGAACGTATTACAAGAAAATTATCCACTCGAGAACGCTTGCAGAAAGGGAGAGAGAAAGAGAGGGAATAGGGGGCCGTGGTTTTTCGTCGAGTCTCCTCCTTCTGCAAAGGGTCCCAACGTATACACACAAACAGAGAGAGTCCGCTCGTGCAGTGGCGCGTTCGCACCGCAGCGATGAGCACACACGTTCGCGCACACACAGACAGACAATGCTCAGGGTGAAATAATCGCGGCTGTATAGCGAGGGAGAGAGGCTGGGCAGACGAGATTGGCAACGATGTGTTGCCGGCGCTGATGGCACTGGTGTCCTTCTAGCCCCCTCCCTCTTCCATTCTACCACCTATCGTCCCGATGCTTCTGGCCCCTTCCCGTGCCTGCTTCTGCCCCGGCTGCACAATAGACGCGAAAAATCATCCATTATATCCTAGGCAGCCAGAGAGAGAGAGAGAGAGAGAAAGAAAGAGGGAACGGTAGAGAAGGGGAATAGAGCTCGAAGGCTGCTGCTGCTTCTTCTTCTGCCTGCTTCGGCTGGACTGACAATGGCGAGTACGCCCATATATCACTCCAGGTCCGAGGGCCTTTTCCAAAAAGGCGCGCGAGCGAGAGAGAGAGAGAGAGAGAGATCCTCGGTAGCCCACGTCTGCTCAATGAATCTGCGCTCGGTCCATCCCTGCCCCTCTCTTTCTCTTTACCGGGAAGCTGCCCTGGGTTTTCGTACACAAGGCCCCGAAAATAACCATTTTCCAACTAGATTCTCGTTTCGCCTTCTCGCAGGAGAGCGAGCGAGAGAGAGAGAGAGCGAGCGAGAGAGAGAGAGAGAGAGAGACGCACGGCCCTATTATTGCCTCTTCTGTCTCGTTCTCGGTGATCGGGACTTTCGAAAAACCAGAGAGAGAGAGAGCCACCCCTCCGTTTATTGCATCCTTTTCTTCTCGCTCGGTCCCTATTTCCCCCTCCCTACTTCTTGGGCCAATTCTCCCTGCCCCACCTCTGCACTCAAAGCTCGAGAGAGTAGCCCTCCTCTTGCATTTTTCTTGGGCCTTGCACACGCAGACACACACAGAGCCGAGAGTTGTTCCCAAAGTTTTTCACGTTGCTTTTTATTGCGAGAGACTGGTGCTGGTGTGGCCGCGTGTGTATACAAACCGAATGGCCAGAAACAGAGCACGAGCCTACTACTAACGCTTTAAAGGTGAGTGGGGGCGGGCAGCACGGGAGACTGGGAGTTATTGTGTTGTTTGTGATGCTGCTGCTGCCTCTTCTTCTTCTTCTTCTTATTCCGTTGATGCTGCTGCTGGGGGCAGGAAGTTTCTCGTGGGCCGCAGATGTTTTTGCAGGCCTATTGTTGCGTCACACTTTAAATTTGACGTAGTCGGCCTCTCTCTCTTTCTCTCCACGGACAACGCAGGGGGCGCCTCTACTCTCCGATTTCCGATAAAAACCAATGCCTCTTAGTAAATTTTTCCTCATTTTTCTCCACCAGAGAGGGCTAACAAACTAAACAATGAGCTGGGAATTTACAAGGCTCTAAGGTTAATAACGATTCTACGAACCGTTAAAATTTTTTCCTCCTTCTCATTCGGCATGAAAACACTTTATTTTCATGAAGAAAAAAAAGCAACAACTCGCGGAACAGACTTCGAGTTAAACGCTTGGATATCTCCAACCGTATCCCCAAAACTTCGATCCAACGCGTTACGACCTATACAGATCGAAGATGCGCCATAAAGCAATAAACCAGCAGCAACCTCTACCCGATCTCCGCAACGCAGAGACTTACACCCTCTACAGCTCTACTTCCGACCCTTGACGCCGCAGCTCTTGAATCGAAACCTCGGCATTCTTATCCTCGAGCTTCGTGAGTATCTTTTGAGTAGTAAAAGATGCCTCCCTCGCGAGAGAGAGAGAGAGCAATAATTCACGATGAAATCGGCATTGTTGCCAGACGCAACCGATGAGTAGAGCCCATGTGTGCGCGTGCCTATATACACCTCTCTCGGGCTAGAGAGAGGCTCTCTTTGTGACGCTCTATTTATCCGCGGCGCGAAGAAGAAGAAGAAGCCGTCGCTCTCGGCGGATCGACTGCTGCCGAGGACAGATTTCTCTCCGGGATTATTAATCGCTCTCGCTCTCTCTCTCTCTGTCTATCTTCCTTTTTACGGGCGGCACGCGTCCACGAGCATATTGTCCTCGCGTTCGCGGCTTCTTTCAATCTCCCCCTTCCCTTTCTTCTCCGCCCTGCGCTCGGATTTAAGATTGATTTATCTTTCGGTATCCGCACGTGGATCATACGCGCTGACGCGGCTCTCGCTCGTTTGGATTCCGATTATGTATACCTAGGCCTGGCAGTTCTAATGCCTTCTTAATCGCTCGCTCCGGGTATTTTGTTTGCGCGCCTTTGCCACCTCCTTCCAACATTGCGACGCTCTCGGGAGTATTATTGTGCCGTTGCAATTGAATGAAAGATTAGTCAATGTGTCGTTGATAATTGATGCAGTATGAAAAGTAATGATGCGCGATCTTCGACTGCAGAGATTTCGGGCTAGAGTCGAAGTTTAGGATTAGCACCGCTCGACCGTTGAATTTAACGCGTACATGACTGTATCTCTCCCTCTCTCTCTCTCTTGTGGTACACAGCTTGAATAAATTTCATCACGCCGAAGCCCGATCGTATCGCGCTCTTTTGATTGCCGATTGTCAAAGCAGCCGAGATATGATGGGACGGATAAGCCTCGAGAGGGCGTTATTAATAACCCACGCGACCCGTGTTCTTCCCCACCCCCCTTCCTAAAATTCCATGCGTACACGGGCGCACAACTCTCTGAGTACATATTCGGAGAGCTGTAGACGCGCGTTTGACAAACAAAATTTAGAAAGGCACTTGCGATTGTTACTCTTCCACGTTCGAAAAACGACGCGAAAGGATCGCTTACATAAATAAAAATCAGGTCCAACTCGGAAGGAAAAATTCCTTTTGCCTCTCTCTCTCTCTCTCTCTTACCCTGCAAAAAAAAAGGCACATAGAGCCAGCTCTCTTCTTCCCCTATAGCGTTGGCAATCCTCCACCGACATTTTCCGTCGCGAGAAAAAATTCGCCAGCTCGGTGCTTCCGTTTTTCTCCAGCAGCCCCGTTCCCTATCCACACCTCGCCCCTTTTTCCAGCCCGAGAAGCTGGCGAGAGCGTGGAAAAGCAAGAAAGAGGGTGGCTCTTCGTCGTCTAGATGCATCTATATATACGTATGTCTACGCTGGCGGGCCGGTTCCGGTGGAGATAAATAAAAGTCGCGCGCCCGAGAAGAGAGAGGAGGAGGACGGTTACGGAAGAGGGGCGCGTTGTCCTGACAAAAAACTTACGCCTCGCGATCTTTCCACTCTCCTCGGCGAATTCCGGCCTTTTAAGCTTTCGGGATTTTTCCTCGACTGCGCAGGCTGGAATTGAGATCTGCTTATGCGGGGCCTCGTAAACTCGAGTTTGCTTCTGTCTTCGAGAGGCTTTTAGTGTCTAAGGAATTTAATGTATTTGCCTGCTTGGACGATATTTCTTTTCTTTTTTTTTTTATCTTAGAGATTTACAACAATGTCTTTTGTACGATTGGTTGTTGTTGAGCTTTACGGATAAGCGTTTTTAGGTCGCGCAAATTTTATTAGCTGTTGACTATAAGTGGCTTACAAACGTAGATCATGCGAGTCTCGATCGTTACTTTGCGCAAATTGTATACTGATTACACTCGAATATAACGATGGATAATTAATATCAATGAATTTCTTTAACACTCGAAGAAATTAATGCTCTATCAGTTCTATAAATTCGTAAAAGCCATTATCGGCTGTCACATTAATTACAGATAGCAATGAAATTAACGTCGCTTTAAAAAACAATTAATTTTTCCTCTATCCACATTGCGCAAATCCGCTTATATACGCATTTTCATATCCTACGTAACCGCTTGCACAAGTATAATAGCACCCAATTTCCAATATTCCCAATTGAACAAACACACCTACCCCCCGAAAACGAAGTGAAAAACAAAAATAAAAACCCTCCCAAGGGAGAAAAGGAGCAAGCGAAAATTAATCAATTTGTCAACTGTGTGATTTCAGGTGAAAAGCCGTTCAAGTGCGAGTACCCGTCGTGCGACAGGCGGTTCGCTAACAGCAGCGACCGCAAGAAGCACAGCCACGTCCACACGTCGGACAAGCCGTACAACTGCCGGGTCAACGGCTGCGACAAGTCCTACACGCATCCGAGCTCTCTGCGCAAGCACATGAAGGTAATTACTCGCGATGGATCTATCCACTCCCCCCCCCTTATCCCCGTTTCACCCTGTAACATCGGAAACTCGAGGGAAGCAGACTACGAACTATGGAATCTTAATGGGAAAACTCTTGATCGAACTCACTTGAGAGGGAGAAAGAGAGCTTATCGTAGAGCTCCGAGCTGTTGCCGGGGCTCGAACTACGGAGGCTCGGCCGATCATTAATTCGTTTTGTTCGCGGTTAAATCCTCAGCGAGAATCTCTTCTCGACCCGCAAGAGATTTATACTGAATTTTTCATTTTTCCTCGGGAGAAGCCAAGCTTGATCGTTCA
The DNA here is from genome assembly GCA_030522585.1 of Anagyrus pseudococci. Taxonomy (NCBI): domain Eukaryota; kingdom Metazoa; phylum Arthropoda; class Insecta; order Hymenoptera; family Encyrtidae; genus Anagyrus; species Anagyrus pseudococci. The sequence continues at coordinate 42,295 of JAPYYQ010000940.1, forward strand.
TTAACTCTTGAATTTCCTCTCTTTACACTCGCCCGGCTGTATTACGCGGCTGTTTCTCGCCTGCTTTTTTTGTTTACTCGTGAAAGAGAGAGAGAGGCGTTTCTAATTCAGCAGCTGCGAACGCGTATGCAATTACGCGATGTACTTTACTTTGCTGGCGTTTTTCACGCGATAACGTTGCGATTATTGCTCCGTGTGCGTTGGCGGCGTGTATCGCTGATAGAATTGAATTGTTTCAAATTGAGTACAATCGGGATAGTATCGGTAGCGAAGAAAAAGAACCCTAAAAAATACTAGGGATGCTTAAGCATCGGTGTAGAACGGGCTCAGTCTAACAGAGGCGCTCGCGCCACTCTAATTGCAGGTGCACGGGCTCGCAATGGGCGACGGTAAGCTGAGCGGCGGCTACGAGAGCGAGGGCGAGGAGAGCAGCAGCAGCGGGGGCAGCCTCTCGGTCACCGGGCACACGGAGTCGCCCCAGCCGAGCTCCCAGCCGCTGGCCTCCTCCTCGGCCTCGACGACGCCGCTGTCCAACGGGCCGCCCTCGAACGCCAGCAGCGCGAGCAACGCCAACGGCAGCAGCGGCAGCAACAATCACACGGGGGGCCTGCTCTCCCAGCAGCATCCGGCCCTCGCCCCGGCCGCCCCGAGCCATCACCACCATCACCACCACCTGAGCGAGTGGTACGTCTGCCAGCCGACGGCCGCGATGGCGCCCCAGCACAGTCCGCTGCCCCATCACGCGGCCCCGGCGAGCCACCACTTTGGCCACCAGTTCAGCACGCTCATGCATCACCAGGCAACCGCCTACTGAGCGCACGAGCCCTACAGCCTCGAGCCGTAGTCGCGAATAACCGAGCACGGGGCTCCGAGTTAACCTGTACCTGAGACACGCTCCATGTAATATGTCTCTCGAGAGGGCTGCCCACTTTGACGAAGCACGCCTATTTGTTCGTTTTACTTTTCGAATTAGCATACCAAAAATTGTACATAATTGAGCAGGTGACGATGATGGAGAAGCAGGAGGAATTACGAGAGGTCCGCCGGCGATCGCGTACTCGATGCTCGATCCGACGGCGACTACGACCTCTCGGTCGAGAGACTTCAAGCGGACGCTCGGGAGAGGCGTGTGTTAATAATACTTGTAAATTATCGAAGTGCTTAGAGAAACAAATCTATAAAAATATATAAATATACATATGTACATCATTTATATATTTTAGTGAAAGAAGACTTATTGTGGCGCGAGTATATACGTAGAATATGCAAGACACGAGAGACACGTAACGAGAGTATACGCCTGTTTAAATCGCGATTGTAGACTCGGACGCGTATACGATAGTATTATGTACCCATAAGAATTGCAGCTCCAAGTCCATAAACGAGCAAAACAATACTCTGGACGACGAGAAAGGAGCCACAACGCTGAGATGTGAAGAGCTCGATGGAAAAAAGAGAGATTTATGTATATGTGTGTATGTACAGGGAGGAACGCGGATCACGCACGTGCCTCTATACGACGTCGATACGCGACGCGCTAAGATTATAAGCTGTCCGCAACGTGTGTACATACGAGTGTCGTGTGCGCGCGCGCGCGCGTGAGGGGTGTAAGGTGAGGCCCGTCATCCTCGCTCCTCGGCGCTTTATTTATTCTCTTGCCAATTTCGCTCCGCTTCTATATTGTCCCGTAGCCATCACTCACTCTCGCACGCGCACCCATACACACGCAGACGTACGTTCGCGCATCGACGAATTCGCGCTCGTTATACGCGATCGCGTATTATTTTATATATATAGCATGTATACGCGCAATTGAAACGGAGAAGTGGTGTATCGAGAAGAAGGATATAGGGCTTGGATTCGCAGTGCTGTGAATGTTTTCCTCGTTGCCCGCTCTCTCACTCTACCAGCGGCCTATTTATAAGCGGCGGGGGCGCGAGATGTCGGGAAGCATCAGAGCCGAGAGCTCGCTCGCGAGATTTCGCGCCCGCGGATCTATTTATCCGGCGGAGATTGTTGTTTCGGCTTGATTTACCGTGTGTGTGTGTATATGAGTGTGTGCATGTGTGTTTGTGTGCTAATGCCTGGGGCCTGATTCCGTAACTATAACGCATCTTATAACGCGCGATACATAACGAAAATTGGGTTCTGCACATGCGCAGAAGCTTATATGAACGGCATACACTCGTCGAATCATTGGACGACGTGTTAGCGATATTTATTGAAGCCTCGTTTCCGCGATATCGGCTATTTTTTTTTCGGGAGGCGACTGAAATTGGTATGTTAGAGTTAACTTGAATTTTCTTTGGACTTGACGAGTAATTTGGTTGGGAATCTGAACAAATCCGTCGATGGGCCACGCTTTTTGGCTAATTAGCTCGGCTAATTAGGGTCTGCATCGAATGAACGGCAAAGTAAAGGCTGATTTGGATACATTTGGCAAAGGTGATTTAATTAACCGACCAAATTACACGTCATCTGACGGATCGAAGAAATTTCAAGTCTGACCTCTTTACATAAAATAAATGCGCAATATGCGATCGTACGAAAGTGTATCTATTACGTTCATCTAAAAAAAAAAACAAAAATTTGCACCTACAAAATTATTACCTCACCAAACTTTCACGCATCACTAGCCGTACACTTACGTCACTATAACTGTGTCGATCCATTCTTTTTCCTCCGTATCGCACTTGTACACATTCACCAAAACTCGAGTCGCTTCCGAAGACTATTTCGACTAGAAATATTATCAACCAAATGTAAAGAAAAAAAAAGAGAATAAATTGTTTGCAATACGACAGATTAGCATGTCGCTCTCTAGACTGTACACGCCGATTCCGCTCGCGCGTACATGTATATTATGAAAAGAAGAAGAAAAACGAAAGAAAAAAAATGAAAAAAAAACTTATACGCTGTAAGAGTCGCAATCTAAAGTTAAACAAATTGTACATATAGAGCAGCGAGTATGGTGTAAGCGAAGCAGTAGAATGAGAGCGCGAGCGCAGCAGAGCCGCATAGTGTAATAAGCATGAAATAAAAAAATAAGAAGATGAAAAAAAAGGAAAAAATAAGATTCCGCGCGAGGGCCCGCGGAAACGAGCGACCTGTGTTCGGTGTACAATATATCGATATTAATTGTGTATTATAATAACGTTTGCGCGCCTATGACTGTGTGATAACTTCATGTAAATATTAGCGCGTGTATGTGGCGCAGATGGCACAGCTCGGCAATGATCGACGAGCGTACCGCGCAATCGTGGGATAGTCGTCGTCATTGTCGTTGACGCCGTCGCCGCCTGCGCGTATATAAGGCTACGACGCACCGAGCGCATAATGTCCGCGCGCGTCAGCCCAGCATCGACTCGAATAAAGATTTTATCAACAATATCATTATGCTTCTTCTCTCTTTCTCTCTCTCTTATTTCTCTCCCTCTCCCTTAGTCTCGCATCCCCCTTATACACTCGGTCCTTCCACCTTTTATGCTCGTCCCTAAAAATCTCCCGATCGCGAGGCCAAATCGAGATGAAGTAGAGGAGGAGAAGGAGGTGGAGGAGGTAGGGAGCCAGCGGGAATAACGCGGCTCGACTATTTTATTCTCGCATCGAAATTTATGAACGAGCGAGATAATAAAGTGCGCCCTGGCATTCGGCGCCTTGGCGTTTGCCTCTCTCTCTCTCTCTCTATACCACACGCTCCTTTTTTTATCGCTCCCGTCTCTCTGTCTCTCTCTCTCTCTCTTTTCTTCTGGGGGTGGATGTGGTATATACGCGCGTATAACTCTTCGGCTGCATGACGAGGTCGCGGACTTTGCCTCTTTTTTTCCTTCTCTTCACTTTTCTCTCTCTCTCTCTCTCTCTCTCTCTCTCTCTCTATCTTTCTCTCTTGGCTTTCTTTTATTTTTCTGTTCTCGACTTTATTTTTCGCCGGCGCGAGCGTGAGATTGCGTCGAGCGTCGCGCCGGTGATAAATAATAAAAGAAAAGGCAGTGCTCGCTCGCGCGCACGCCAGAACCACGAATGAGATCCGACGACTGCGTTATTATGTTTCCTTCTTTCTCTCATTCGTTTTTTTTTTGTTTTTTTTTTTTTTTTTTTTTTTTACTCCCGTCAATCCCTTCCCTCTCCCTCCTTTCAACATTTTTTTCAATTGCTTTTGTTTTTTTCCTTCGCTTTTGAGCGGGAAATTTAATTTATTGAATATTCATCTCACTTTATTTATTGACGACTCTCTTTCTCTCATACACATGCAGTATATTTTTTGCATTCTTTATACTCTTTTGTTTTTTTTTCTTATTGATTTATGTTTTTTTTCGAAAAATATAAGTTGAATGTGTTTTTGCTTGTACCTTGACATAAATCATTTCAGACATTTTTTTTCAAACTTGTCTTTAATGTAATTCATTAAATTAGTGCTTGAAATACTTTCTTCAGTATTAAACTCAAATTTTTTATCGATATTATAAATAGTAAAAATAAAATTATAAAGCCAAAAATAACTCCACCTGACAATTGAACGCTTGCGTAGCACGAATCCACGTAAACTTGATATAAATTTTAAAAAAAAACAGTATTTGTTTTGATTTATATCGCCGAAAAAATGATTAATACGTCCAATATCGCTTACAATTTGCATAAAATTTAAAAATCAACGGTCCTAAATTTAAACTCTCCGAATTAAAACATACGTTCTTTATATTCACATTATAACCGAGCATTTGCAATAAATCATCTCGACCAACGTCTAACCTCCTACAACTGAAGCAACAAAAAGAAAAGAGAATAAAGAAACAAATTATCATGAGAAACACTTGTTAACTCGTAAAAAAAGGAAAAGAGACAATAAAAAAGACGCACGCATTAAAATGAAAAAAACAATTTTTCGCGTGTCTATTAATATTAAGATTCGTCCGTATCAAACCGCAAACTTAAATCTCGAACGGTCAACGAAAGCCTAGCGAGTGAGTATATAAGTATACGTGGAATATCGCGATGACGAGCCTACCTAACGCTCGTTCGCGCACACTCGCTCGCCTATATAAATTCCGCACTTTATCACAGTCCGGCCATTAGGAATTAATTAATAATTTTTCTGGAATATCACGGCTCCTCCTTGCGCCCGGGTCCCCGTTCTCCCTCGAAATCCTCGGAAACGGGGATTCACAAGGGGCTCGGGACAGCGATCGGCGCTCGGGATCTCGCCGGCGTATAAATTAGGCGGCGAGTCGCGATTGGCTCCTCTCCTGGCGCCACTGTCCGTAACCCCGGCACACGCGCGACTGCGAGAGAGAAGGAGAGAGAGAGAGAGACGCGCGAGATACGGACAGCGGCCGGGACGTATAAATAAAAAGGCCCCGGCCGGAGATAGGCATCTCGCGAGCCTTATACAGTCGCGCCAGGCTCTCCGTATATACACACGCACGCGTCGGCGAATTTAATTTTCTCCCCCTCCCCGGCTACCCTGGCACTCCGTTGATATCTGGATGAATTCGTCGGATCATTACGTCTCGCAGATCCCCGAAATCCACGATTATTGTAGGCAGGCATTTTGCCGCTTTACGTGTAGAAGCACTACGCGACGAGTCTGTTATATACCGGCTGTGCTATGGCCTGCTCGGGGCTGGAATTTTCGGGCTCGAGCGCGAGAGGATGACACGCCCCGGACGCGAGATCAAGGGAAGATTGCGAGCCGGCCTCGATCCGCGTTGGCCTCCGCCCCTCGCTTCTCCGCCCTGTACTCCATCTTCTGCCTACCCACCGCTATATACCTCGCCGCTCTAGATTTTGTTTGTTTTCCTCTCACACGGTACTATGTAGAAAAAATACTCAAGTTTTATGATAACTTATATAAAAAGAGAAGGAAAAATGCACATTATGTTAATTCTTCAAATAAACAATTTGTACAAAAAAAAACAAACAAACAACAACGGAAGCAAAATACATTTTTATCACGCAACGGCATTGTCGTAGTGCCGCGTTTTATTAGGCCTCTACAGATAGGAGAGAAAGAGCAGGAGAGACGCGGGAAAAAATCGCGCGAGGTGCACGCACCAACTCCTTGCGTACACGAAGAAGGCTCTCTCTCTCTCGTCCGGTCGACCGTTATCGCACTTCATAAATCCCGGAAAGCAGCGCGCTCATCGGCGCGCCCCGGAGATTTATCCAAGTGGCGCGGCACACGTGTTGTCCGAAACAATAATATTTCTCGATTCGCGCGAGAAAGACGGAAAGTAAGAGAAAAAGAGAGAGGAAGAGATGGGGAGGGGGGTTAGGGTGGAGGAAAGATCGCGAGCTGTTCATCAAACGTGTACGCAAGCTATCGAGACGATCGATCTAATACAGTTCTATGTTATTCAAGCCGGTCAGTAAAGCACGACAAGTTTTATTAGATACCATCGAGCAGAGCGAAAGAGAGAGAGAGAGAGTCGGAGAAAACGAGGGTTGAGGGTGGCGAGGTAGGGGGGGGGGAGGGGAGTTGCAATTGTGCCGATCTTTTTCAGGGCCGCAAGCCGTATACAGACGCGCGCGCGCCGTACGGCCGCTCCCTGAAAAATCCCGATAAATTTCCTCATTTTTATCGGGGAGGGCCGCCGCGCGCGCCGGGCAACAACAACACGCCGCCGCCGCACCGCGCGTGTTCCTCCCTCCTCTTTGCTTCTTTTCTTCCGTTCGTATGTATGCGAACGCGCGAGAGAGGAGCACCGAGCCCGCTGGATCCGCGTGTGCCATTTCTCTCTCTGCGCTGCTGCTCCCTCTCGCGTATGTGTGTGTATGTACACTGGCTGCTCCCTTGTCCTCAAGCCCGCACTCGCCTTATTTCAGGCTTATCGATCTTTCTTACGAGCTGACATTCGCTGTACCGTCCGGCCGGAAGACTCTCTGTCTCTCTCGCGAGCAAAAACGAATCTGCGGAGAACAAACGAGGGAGGATGGACCGAGAGAGAGTTCGGGGGCTTGAGAGAAGCAGTATATACGGAGGACAAAGGGAGAAAGAGAGAGATTAACGTGGAGGAGCGGAGAAACAAATGGAGCTCTATGATGCTCGAGGTAAGTATTAATTTTGCGGATGAAACGTTTGACGGCAGGTTTGTATACTCGACAAAACTGCCTTTGATGAGTCCTTTGACGTTCAAATTGTCTTTTAGATTTTCCTCACTGGTACGTAATGAGAGGAACCTCAGGTTATATTTTTGCATTGCATAAAAATGTTTTGGTAATAAAAAATAAGTAAAACACATCATTTCAATACGTTTAGAATATAGAATAAAGCAAAAACGAACTTATACACTTCAGATATTAAACCAAAAAAACACTGTTTTATAAAAACAGAAAAACCCAAGAGCACTATATTTAAAAACAAATTTCCAAAAATAAACGAACGCAAACCCGGGGTAAAGTTAAACAATCGCTCCGACAATAAACCAAAGCTTCATTTCGGAATTTCCCATCAACGCTCGAAAACAAACGAAAACAAAACAAAAAACCCAGAGCCATTCCACCGACTGTATCACGAGCAATCGCGAAATATCATCAGATCTCCGCTCGGCGCGATATTACAAAAGTGGGTGTGGAAAAGGGAGTAATAGTCTCGGGAAAAAGGAATCGGCCGCACCAAGCATCCGAGGGTCGCTCCAATTTGCCGAGAGGGCGAGGGGGGCTACGCTCGTTTGATATATACCACGCAGGATCGTTTCCGCCCTTCCTCGGCACATCCGCCTTGGCGTCGTTACGCTTTTATTTTAAAACCTGACCGTTCGCCCAATGCCCGGTGACAAGCGCGCGCGAATGCCATCGACGACGATTATGAATTCGACTGATTTTACGAGGCGTTATCCCCGTGTAATTTCGACATTTTACATCCGTCTCGATACTCGATGTTTATACACACGGAAACGAGCGCGAAACATTTCGTTGCCTTTTTTTTCTTCTTCAACGCCGAATAAAACGGCGCCTATCCACTCGCTTTTTTATTGTTCTTGCTGTGTTGTTTTTTTCCGGGAGAGGGAGAAAACGGGGCTCGTAAACACCGGTCCAACGATCGTCGCCACGCATTCAAAGGCCGAAAAATACCAGCTATCATCGTGCCGGCATAATGAATATTTTACCAAATTTTAAAACTCCCGGCGACGCATTATTCGCAAACGAGCCAGGCATACTTGCGGGCAACGGTATCCGTCCCAACCAGCGCTATTCCCCTCGACGCTCTTTCGTCGCGTTAAGGCTGAAATAAAAAAAAAAGTAACTGACAAGCCTCGATACGTAAGCTTTCCCTACTCAGTCGGGTAATAACGTAATATTGTTGCGGTTAGCCGAGCGTCGGGAGTAGGTGGAGGAGATATGAAAGGCCGTGGATGTTTCGACTGGCGCGTCCGCACTTACTAATGACTACAAACGATATTTGATTTGATGCATCATCACCGTGGCCAATAGTCTCTCTGCGGCGTCCGATATCCTATTTGGGAACAAAACTCATCCCGACGAGAGAGATAACATCTAATATTAATCGAAGCTTGTCTCGAACGAAGCCTGTCTCGCGTTCAAAATGGGCCACAAGGAACGTACAAGTGAAAGAGAAAGAGAGAGAGAGAGCTATAGAGGCAAGAGGGCCGGAGATTGTAGTTTCTTTCTGTTCGTGTGGTATAGAGAGAGAGGAGCGTAGGGCGCAATATTATAAATTATTTATTTGCGTTTCCAAATGATCCTTGAAAAATCACGGTATTATGCTAATGCAACGATTAACATATTGGGAAGAGAGGAGCATGATATTTCAGGCTCTCGTCCCCGGGCACGCGCGCGCGAGAAAGCCAGAAGGAGAGAGAGAGAGAAACCGCGTCTGCTCTATACCTCCTTCTCGGGACAAAAAGAGAGGCTGCGCGAACCGACGCCGATGGAGCCAGGAGGAGAGTACGGACGCATGGGCCGAGCGAGAGCGCGTAAAAGTCAGCCTCGGCAAACAAATATTTTTCCGAAATTACCGGCGACGCGCGGTTATATGCCCGCTGCAGAAAGAGAGCGGGAGAAAAAAGCGAGAGCCTCTCGAAATCGCGGACACACGTGTATAGGGAGATTAGGACTAGGAGCTGGGGAGTCTGTGGGAGATGTGGCTGCAGTGGGACCAAGAGAGAGAGAGAGGAAGATGATTCATGGGGACGGCGACTGGGTTCGCACGCTCTTTCTTTCGCCGGCCCGAGGGGTGGCCCCGTATATATGCGCGCGCGTGTCCGAGAGAGAGGGAGAAAAAGAGCGAGGCACGCAGCGCAAACGTAATTAACGTTGGCCTATCATTATGTGGTAGCGGGCGGCCACTCCCTCGTCACATTATATGTTTATAAATCAGGACCGACTACGGGCCCGCGAGACGACGAGAGAGAGAGAAAGCATGACGAGCGAAACACACACGCGAAGAGAGTGCGCGGGCGGAGGGAGAGCGAAAGAAGGAGCATCGGAGAAAGACCAAGAGAGAGGAGTAGGTTCAGGGGGAGCTGGGGGAAAGGTTCACGAGGGACCACAAGAGAGAGAGTTCGCGGCACGACCCCGAGGGACCCTCTTTGGCTCCGGGAGAAAAAAGAAGAGCAGAATGAGGAGGAGGGGGAGGAATTGCAGGTAGAGGAATTCTTATGCTAATGATTTTATGACCGGGGAAACGAATGCTCGTCATATTTTTAATCGCGCCCCTTGCATCTCTACTCCCGCATTGTTTGCCTCGGAGAAGAGGAGAGAGATAGTGGGAGCGAGAGGAGGAAGATATGCCGAGAGGATAGGGGGACGAAGAGAGAGAGCGGATAGGCGAAATGGCACGCATTTCTGGGTCATTAAAAATCGACACCTACGCCCCCCCCCTCTTCGTGCCCGTCTCTATTCCGGACCCTCGACGATTTTACGCCGATTGATTTTATTGTTGGCGTTGATGTATAACCTCGCCGTGACGTGCGGCCCTCTGAATGCCGATGTCTTGTTGTTTCGGATAATGGCTATTCTGTCGGAATAACAAGACTTATTATTAGCTGCACTCAGGCTTTTTTGCACCTTTTGTACCTGGCGTATATAAGCTTATTATCGACACTTATGTTCACAAAATCTTGATTAGAAACTCAATTGAATTACGTATTGTACATAAAATACTGACTCCAAATGGCATTAGCTCTACTCTCAATCCTTTCCTTCGTAATCGTATAAAACGCATTTTCCCAAAAGGTTACACCTCAACCACGTTTTTCGCACCAAAGCTATCCTATTAATCTAAAAAAATCTTCCAGCTCGCGCTAGAATTTCCCATACGTTTAAAAGCGAATTAATACCCGTAGCTCCCGGTGCACGCTAAACCCCCGTATACACTCACAGAGAAACGATATAGCACGCATGTCCATCCACAATGTCTCATTCGGGATGCGGGTCGGCCGGGGGAGATTAAGCCCGGTGAAAAATCACGCGGTGTATGGTTGGCCCCGCCGCGGGGCCCCAGTGCGCCCTCGTGTGTATGCAAAGCGCCCACGGGAGTATAGCAGGTGCGCTGCCCCGCCCACGTGCTCTCTCTCTCTCTCTCTCTCGCTAAAAATCCGACGCTTTGTTCGCGGCCGCGTACACACACCCGGCACCCCGTCGGGGGCCAGGGAGGAGTATAGTAGTCGCGCGAGAACTCGCGGTCGTCTAATTACACGTGTGCCTTACCCTTATATCTCTCTCTTTCTTTCTTGCGATTCCAAAGTGCCGATAAGACCTTCATCCGCAGCGGCCTATCACTTGCGAATCACCCTCGGGCTGTAGCCAGACTGTGCTCCTCTCTGGCTTCCTCATCGGGAGCTGTGAGCCGCTACTCTCGCTTTTCTCGATCTCCCTTGGCTCTCGTTTAATCTTCCGCGGCTGGCTACGCTTTTCCTATGGCGTTTGAAGCTTCGGGACTTGTAGAAGTGCGAGAACGAGCTTTATATGCTTGGAAAACGAAACGTATGAAAATGTCGCTACTAAATCTAATTTTTATAAATTTACTTCGTTAAGTACACAATCAGGATACTAAAAGTTACGTGTACTTCTGAGTATCAAAATAAACTACGGTTATTCTAACGATACGGAGTTACTTTTCCGGACAAACAAACGATCGCTCAAACTTTTTCCAGGATAACGCAATTTCCAACGCAAAACATTAACGCAACCGCCAGCTAATTTAGCTGAAACAATCGACTTCTGGCGTCTGCGGAAAATCTACTTTACAATCCATCTTGGTTACCAAGGTGCAGTTATAGTAGCAGTTGTAACGCTCGACGTATAACGGGGCTGCCGATTTCTTAAACGCCACGCGCAGATAAGATCCGCGTAAGCACGAGAAAGAGAAAGAAGAGCAGGGAGGGGGGTGTCGGGTCGAATCTGAAGAACAGGTGGAGCGGCGGCAAGTGCAGTAAGCGCATATTATCATGCGCGAGTGAGAGAAAGAAAGAGAGAGAGAGAGGTCTGAAAGGCAAAATGCCCCCCAGAAGTAGGTCGGAATTAACACGGGAGGGATAGGCTGCGCTGGACGTGCGGGCCGGCTGGACGCTCTCTGGCCCACATCCTCGGGGCGAATCGCTATCGAGGCATGTACATATAGAAGCTCGCGTGTGCGGCACTCGCCATTTTCTTAGGTGCGCGCTCGGACGAAGGGAAGAGAAAGAGAGAGGGAGAGGGAGCCAAAACGGATAGCCTAAGGCTAGGAGCGTGGTGTGTGCGGCGGCGGCGAGTACGGGCCGCGCCTGCGGAGCCCAAGCGGTAGTTGATATATGATCCCATTGGCTACCAACTTGTCGGGCTGGCAGCTCGGTACCGGCTCCCTCTCTCACTCCTCCTGTCCGCCTGGCTTTCCGTGGTATGGGGGCAGAATACTCGCGGGCCAGTGCGCGCGGGCGTATTTCTCTCCCTGCCTCTCTCTCCTTCTCGTTCCTCCGGGCGAGCTTGGGGTTTTCTTCCTCTCTTTGGCCCCACGGGCAATTAAAATTCTTTTCCCCGCGGTCGCCATCACGTTTTCTCTCCGCCTCGCGAAGCCATCCTCTCCTCCTTCCCTCCCCAGGCCCTCGGTTCGCTGCACCACACTACCGGGAGGAGGAGGAGGAGGAGGAGGTGGAAAGAGGGAGCGATAGCTGCAGCTCGACGGCTCACGCTGTGCAGTCGGAATCGCAATTAAAGCCGCTCACGAGTGCGCGTTACTGGCGCTCCTACTGCCGCTGCTGCTGTGGCGTGTACGCGCGCTCTCGGTACCAGCTACGACCTACGCCCTCCTTCGGCCCTTCACCCTCGGCCCGTTATCCTCCTTTGCCTTCTATCGCGAACGTGTGCTGGCTGCTGTCGGACGCGCGAGCGAGTCTACCGAGCGATGGAGTTATTAAAGCTCTTCGAACCTGCTGCCGCTCTGGCTTCTCTCTCCTCGCGTGAGCGCATATACGCCGCTCTCTCTCTCTCTCTCTCTCTCTCTCTCTCTCTCTCTCTCTCTCTCCCTCCCCCTCTCTCTCCCTCCCTCTCCTCTATCACTCTCTTTGACTCATCGAGCGCCTGATTGCCTCCACTACCGATCGTCTCCACCTTCTCGCCGTCGTTTATATATACACACATACTCACGCACAAACCGAGTGAAGATATGCATTTGCCCCTATGCTGGAAAACGTTAATTTCGCCTATAACGGGCTTTTATATTAACGGACTTGTTGATGTGCAGAAAAATAATAGTAGAATAAAGTTGAATGTATAAAGCAGACATGATTTTTTAAGAAAAAGAATTGAAATTTGAATTTTCATAAAGCTCGAGTTTACGTAGACTTTATACAGGTACAGCTTTACACAGGTTGCCTTAAAAATTTTTATTCAACAATACACAAGTAAAGAAGAGATTCTCGCCTCGTATATATTTTCAACTCAAAGCTTCCCTGCATAAGAAAAACATGCCAAATTGAAAAATCTGCTCTCTCCTACTTTACTACTCGATAAACTGCAACCTACGAACACAATGCACAATGCATCGCCCTACCTTTCCATCCGAACTTTCGACAAGCCATCCGCTTCCTCGACATCCTTTACCACATGCAAATAGCTTCAATACTCTCGGCTGCAACATGCAGCTAACCCAATACCAAATCCTCTGCTCCCCTAATGCCCATGTCAAAGAATCGAGGAAAATTTGCGACACGAGCGAGTTACTAATTCCCAGAGCAAGCTGTATAACCGCGCTCGGCTGCAGCAGCTTCGTGCACCCGCAACAGCAGCAGCGGCAAAATAACCGATCCCCGTCGGCGCCAGCCGAAGACGCTCGCGTGCGCACGCCGATCATGTTGGTCTCGCGCGGGGGAGAAATAAAAACAAAAGTGCTGCTCTCGAGCCTTCTTAAATCACGCGCGTTGAATCGCGTGCAGCACATATATATATATATATATATATGCGAGAGAGGAGAGAGCGCAGCATATACACACACGCCTCTGTGTGCGGAAGCGACGGACGGGAAGGTGCGCGCACCCCCCCCCCCTGCCGTGACGATATCTGCCTCTCTACCGAGAGCAGCCTTCCTGCGAACAGTCGCGAGATACGTGAGGACCCTCTCTCTTTCTCCTGATTCCGGAGCACGTGGAGCAAGGATCGAGCTGAGGGGGCTGACGACGCTGGGCATTATAACGAGCGTATACTGCGAGAACGTGAGCAGTGCGCTTTTCACTCGATGACGGCTCGCTAATAATCCGACGGATTTTTTTTTTTTCAAGACGCCTATATGGTATACGAGAGCACATTGCGAAATTTGGAATGAATATAGAGTCTTGTCAGTGCATTCGCGTTCTATAATATCGTTAAATGCGCGCACATTGTCGATCGTCAAAGTTCGAATACCATATACTTCTGAAGCTGTGTAAAAGCCGTAATTTTCATTGACATTGTCATGGCGTTTCAAGCGAGCGAGTGTCAAGGCGTGATTGCCAAAGCTCTTCCATCGTTGTTTCGTCCCGGGCGCGTTATTTTTCATATAGCTCTCGTCGCGCGCCGCGTTTGCCAAATAAGAAATTGCGCGTACATATACGACGCAAATTCGTTTTCTCTGACGCGCGAACTCGCGTGATCCATTCCAGAGCGCCGCGATTGCGGAGAAAAGCGAAACGAAGCGATTGCGACAGTCCGCGGCGCGCGTTCATTAATAGCGCAATTATTAATCGCTTTTCATAAATCACAATTGTCCTCGAGAGCAACGCGCCACGAAGGGTAGAGTGAGTAGGGGGGGCTCGATTAGCGTTGCTCAGCGTCATCCGTATAGGAAGAGGTCTTTCGCAAAAGCACGGCTGTGTACGGCTGTTGGCAGCTCGAGGGTCAGAGCTATGATGAGCCGAGGAGGGGGGGGGGGGAAGGAGTTGGCATAAGAAGAACAACGAGGTGGATCCGAGATTCGTGCTTACGCCTCGGTGTATAAGGGGGTTATACCAGCGGCTCATTCGCTATCCGTCACGGCGCAAAGAGGCGAGTACGAGAGCGAGCAGCAGTGGAAAGAGGGAGCAGCAAGCGTCGGAATGTTAATGCGACGCGCGGGCGCGGAGTTGGACCCCCCCCGCGGAGCCAATCGCCGCCCGAGAAATGGTAGCTCCTCGCGCCTCCCCCTGCTCCAGCCTCCTCCTCGCGCTATTACACATATGCTATCTCTTTGGTGCACACACACACACTCGCACACGTACACACGAGAGGACGCAAGCAAAAAGCCAATCGGCTGGACGCGCTCGCTCGGCAGCGTTGCGTCTCAGTAGCTCCTCTTTTTCTTCCTCTCGTTGTCTTGTCGAGAACAGCGCCTCCCTCTCGCTACCCTGTACTTCGCTCGCCACTCTTTCTTATATGGCTCTTTGTGTGCGCGTACTCGTCGACTCCGCGAGCAGAAATTGCCGCGAAAGTTCATAAGTACGTATGTATATACCGATGTGAGTTGTGTATGTGTAACGAGAAGAGTAGCGTGGAAGGAGGGGGGGGGGTGGAAGAGCAGGATTAATGAGGCCCCGAGTCACGGGGGCTTTTAATTCCGCGGAGCGACCGCGAGTGCAAATAATAAGTACCATCATTCGTCTTGGCCGGCAATTACGTACATTACGCTTGCGAGCATGGAGTTGGCTGCGGAGGGAATATAAGAAAGCCGGCGAAACGGAGGCGAGCGGAACGGGGCATATGCGAGGCTAGGCCCGCTGATGGAGCACGTGAGCCTGAACAATGTTGCTCTGCCTTCCGTATGCCCGACTAAAGTCTCTCTTTCTCTTTCCCTTGTAATTTTTCTGTATGTATACGTACGCGTTGCGGATTTGATGCATTTTTAATGCGATTTTTACTATATTTGCCGAGTTTATTTGAGCTTACGGATTTTTATGAAAAAATCTAGAGTCCGCGCAAAATTGAAAGGAGAGCACACAGCAAAGGCTAAAGAGGATGAAGCTCGAGTGATAATTGCGGAAGCCGGGTCGAATGATAGGAGTGAGGACACGGGCATATCCGTATCGATCGGAGAGCTTAGGCCGAAGTCGCTCTCGAGCGGGGCATACCATAGGCTACAATGCAGGCCACGCCAGGGCGAGGGAGAGAGAGAAAGCTACAGTCTACAGCAGGACGGCAAAGTGGAGCTAGGGGCTGGAGGGTGGAAGTGGGTGATAAAGGAAGCCGAGCACGGAGGTGGGTCGCGAGCTGTCACCTCCAGAGCCACTCTCTCTCTCTCTCGCGCGGGGATACATGCCCGCCGGAGCTCCGATCTCCTGGCCGTCGTCTGTAATCGCGGGGGCGGCGACGTCCTGTCCTCGACAGCATCTCCTCGCTCAAATGCGCGACCCTCGCGAAACTGTGTGATGTGCAAGCAGTTTGGCTGCGCGTGCACGCCTACGCGTCACCGGCCGACTGTATCAAGTCGACGACCAGGCCGGATTACCCTGCATTGTCTACCGGCTGAACTACGCCCTCCATAAAGCTTATCCCGCGCATCCAACCCCCTCGTCCCGCTACAGTAGGCCTTCGCAACTCCTGTTTTACCGTGACTCGAAAGACTACTCGTATTGCTGGTGTACGAATCCAGTGCTATACTTGTTGGCTCGACGAGAAGCTGGATTATATTTATGTTGGGCTTATGCTCTGCCACGCTTGTACGATGGATATAACACTTTGCTGTTAATTGATAAACGAGTTATTTTATCGAACGGCAAAAAGCTAATCTTTTGTAATGCCTAGAACACTAAAATTCTCTTCGACTTATGAAGATAAATAAGTATAAAGTTGCCAAAAAAAGTATTGTTCAAATGAAGAAGAGGATTATCATATTTATAACAGTCTTTAATTTCCCATTGTTTGATTAACATATTTTGTATTTACAAAAATTAGAAATATATATTGTCTCATTAAACGTAAAAGTTCAATTTATCTCCATAAAGTGGAATATCGATTTGTTGCCACTGTTCTTCTTTCGTTTCATCGGGTACATAGTTGACACACCTTGACTTGAGACTATCGCTAAAAGAAACATAGAGAAATAATTATTAAGACTGTACGAGTGTACTGACTGGATTAATTTAAGGTATACAAAAACTTCCTTACCTCCATTGGTTGCAACTAAGTGGACGAGTCTTAATAATGCACTTCTTTTTATTACCGTTGAAGTACAAACCACCTATGGCTTTTGCAGCCCACGTATTTGTACCCTTTAAACACTTTCGGAATTCTTTATCGCAGTCACAATGTTTCCTAAAATATTGAAATACACATCATTGATATTTAAACGCAACTTGACTTGTTTAAAGACCATTTTGAATATTTAGAAATTACAATTAAAACGATAACTTACATATCAAAATCACTGTTATTTGTAATATCGTATTTTGTTTCTCCGATTTTTATAACGTCAGAGCACTGATGGTGAGATCTACAGCATATATCCTCATTTTGATGTTCACCCAAATCAGTCTCATTAGCAGCAATACTTTTTATACCGCACCATTTAGTACCTGAGTAATAATTTTACAAATTAAATTTTTTTACTTGATTTGAGATTCAAAAACTTATGGAACAAATGATTAAATTTAATAATTAATTAACAGTTTCTTTAAAAGTAACAAACCTGCATAAATTATGTGATCGTATTTGCCACCTTTAGCATTTGTTGTCCCTTGACAATTAATAGAAATTACGAAAAGAAGCATGCAAAATGCATAAGCATACCAAGGAGACCCAGCCATTTTTTACTGAAAGCTGTTCACAAAAAATTGTAAGGGATTAAGGAAATTGTTATATTTTATGAGTTTAACTTGTAAAAGTATAAAAATTTTCAGATTTCTTTAAGATATTATTGTAGTAGTAGACCAAAAATTTCAAATCTTGAAACTGAAACGGCAAATAGTGTAATTACTTAGGTACATACCTTTAGAGAACGTAGAACACAGTAGAATAATTCCAAGATGTTTAATGTTTTCTGCAATCATTTAGAGTCGTTTTTATAATAGAGCCAAACGCTTTGATATTATTCAAAAAACATCTGTGCACTTAATTTTATTTCTTAAGCAGCTGTTTATCACTCGAAGTTTTTAATTTTCAATTAGTAAACTAAATTATTATACGGCTTTATATTGGCACGTGTTCACAAACTGTTGTTCTTATCTTCTGTTAAGCAATTAATACACAGTTTTAATATCAATAATGTACACGCATAGAAGTTTCTTACGAAATTTATAGTTAATTCGTCTGTAAAATTTTACGTAACTTAACCGCGTTCCAGCACGTTAATAAGCGAAATTTTTCTGTTATTCATCTTGAAGATTTAATCTATAATTTGCGCTCGTGAGCCAATCTATTGTCTATATTTTTCCCCTTTAAAAATTACGGTGTTGTAAAATAATTTTTATTTATATCAACTTAAAAATTTAAGTTGAATATCTGCAAGTTCCGATATTGCATTTGCAACAGAATTACAAAGAAAATAATCATAATTTTTATAGGGTATAGTCCTTTAGTTTATTTAACCTAATTTTTCTGGAGCCTGCAAGTCGCTTATCGGAGTATATTTTAAGACGAATATCACGTACGGCTTGTCGTTAAAATGGTAATTGTCAGTCAATTCCAAAATAATTAATTCTATTTCAGGCAACAAATAAAAACTTTTGTTTCGCCCGCATAATTAGCCATTCGACGAAGCTGAGCAAACAACAGTTCATATTTTTATGAACGTTATCCCGTGCGTAATAGTTGAAAATCATTCTCGACAAATAAGTATAATTAATGGTATTCAAAAGCAGACTTGAATATTTAAAATTTATTGTTTCGATTTTCTCCGTAAATCTAAGTAATTGCGATCGACATAAATAAATTACTTTCTTGATTCTAAGTTGCTTGTAATTTGTACACGTGTCAGTTATAATAGATTATAATTACCAACATTAATTTTATAATATTCTATACAATTATTCACGTGCGAAAAAGTTGTTTGCTTCGCTAAATACTACACTCGTCTAATGTAATATTTTTATCTAATAATTTTAACAAACGAAAAAGAAAAAATCCATAGCCATTTTTTTTATCATCAAAATCTACGCTCTTAAAATTGTTTGTAAAAACTGTCAATGTAGCAAATTATGGCTCTCAATAAACCGGAGTTACAGCCTGAAAACTTGTCTGAAACAAACTATAAGTAATTAAATTTCAAATCGCTATTAGAAACCGATCTATCATTAAAATTACCATAAACTAAGCAATTGATTTCAGCGACTGATCCAACATTTTTAGCATTCGGGCTTGAAATGCAAATGAAAACCAAAAAATCCGTCCACATCCCTTTTAATCATGAAAATAAGCGCATAAATCGACCATAAATCTCGAATCGCGCAGCGGCAACCCCGACTCCACGTATCGAGTATCCTTAAGGAAAAGAAAAAAAACAAAGACGCGAGCAGCGGATGAAAAAGAAAAAAAGCAATAATTATGTAAGGTACGCGACGTCGGGAGTAAGATTTATGTAAGTCGCGAGGGGGATAAGAGGCAGCAGCGACGAGGTATTTTAAAAAGCTGGCGATATCCATTAGACAATAAGAAAGCTCGGAAGCGAGGAGAGAGCGATGTGGGGGCAAGTCGAGAGCGGGTAAGAAGGAAGAGCAGGAGTAAAAGGTAGAAAGCAGTAGGGCAGCGTAATTAAAAAGGTCCGCAAGAGACGAGAGAAAGAGAGAGAGAGACGGAAGGCGGGGGCCATCGAGCCGTGCAAAAAGAGATTCGGACTGGGCCCCGGCGAGTCTCTATCATAATTTCGCCATCGATCATCGGCGCTCTCTCTCGCGAAAAAGTCGCGCGGCTGCGGCTACTGGGGAGGGCCCCGGCGCTTCTGTGCCCGAGAGATGCCAATAAATATGTCCCGAGAGCGGCATGCATATTGCATGCGCTCGTGCGTGCGCCCGGCAAAAACGCCAACGCGACTGCACACAAGTATTGAGTTGCGAGACGTCCGGCCCCGGCGGTGAGCACTCGCGCGCGCGCGCGCGCCCCATGCGCATGTATATACGCGGCTATGACTTGGGCCTGACGCTTCGGCTGGAAAAAGCCGACGAGACGGGGCCGGGTTATTCTCTCTCGACCCGTATATTTGAGTAATCGCGGTATTAAAAAGCGCCCGGGCAATTATCTCTCTTGCATGGAGACTGCTCCTGCTAACCGATTGACTTTTGTCGGGACGGAGCTGAAGACGGGAATTGATTGAGCAAGAGACGGGCCCGTATTTAAGTTACCATAATGATCTGCTGCGGGAATAATATTTGCTTGCAATTAGTAACTTAATTTAGATTAAACCGACGCTTTTTGCCCGCGTTGAGCTTTGTGGGAACAAATGAGAGAGAGAGAGAGGACCCGACCGTTGATGTGATCATACGGGCATATCAATAATCGTCATTATCAACTTTTTATCAGGCATGTGCAACAGAAATTAATCGCGCAAAAACGAGCAAACTCTCATTCGTTGGCAATCAAAGGTGATGGAACGGAAATTAAAATCTGAAAAATCGCGAGATATCTTTTGGAAACATAATTAACAACATATATCTACTCACTGACTAATAGTTCACAAACGTAACAGTAAAAAATTAATAAAACGTAGCTCAGTAGCGTATATCAACGCTCGAAAAACGACGCTTCGTTTATTTAAGCTCGGCGAAGTTGTCCGGCCACTGAACTATCTATATCCCGAGAGAGAGAGAGCCAAGCCCATAGGGTATAGACTCTCATCACCCCAGTTTTCTCAGAGTCGTCCCGGTAACCAAGTCGGCCCGAGCGTTTGTTTATCCCGTCGCTCCGGCTCTCGCGCATTCGCGGCGCAATTAACGAGGGAAAACAAACGGTCCGTTCGCGCTTGCAGACAGACGCGCGAGAGCAAAGTATAGAGATGGGGGGAGAGATAAAGATCATCGCGTCGTCGTCGTCGTCGTCACCGCGGGCAACAAATTGCCAGAGTTTCTTGCCGACTGCCGGGCCTTATTGATGAGATCGTTAATTCGTGGGAGCTGAGCGAGCCCGGGCGGCGCGTATATCTTTTTGCCGAGCAGTTCGATATACGCAGGACGGGCCCACACTCGACGCGACTCGGCCGCTACTGTCGGCTTTATGCCCAAGGCACGCGACGCGTTATATGCCTGCGCGCGCCGACCGCTGCGCCGCGAGAGGCGCTCGACCTACCCGCGAGCTTTGTCTTGTCTCGCGTCATGCGTGCGCGCGCCCGCGCCGTCGCGACTCCGGGACGCGGCTATAAATTTCGAACATGCTCGGATTGGACTGTCTGAGGCTTTTCTTGGCGATTCGAGGGGTTTCAATAATCGCGCGGACCTTCGGTAGTGTACTTTCATTTGTTTTTTCTTTTTTTTTCTTAGGTTTTTAATAAACTCATTTGGAAAATGGAGCACTAGAGAAAACTGTATTGATTTATTGTTCGTTCCAAAACGGAGTAGGTCGTTAGTAAGAGATCATTAGGGTTTTGAACTGTATTTTTGTGGGTAAATCTCCGATAACCGCATGTAACATTATAAAAATCTAACACCATATTTTTCGTTACATAGAAACACAAAGGGAAAAATAAATGATCGCACACCGATAAAACCTGAGAAGAAAAAATCGACCCATCAATTACCACTATATAACAATCCATAGATCAAACGAGTACAGTATATAGGAGAAGTGGCACGCGCAGTAGCTCGCAAAAAGCGAAGAGAAAGATAGAAGCATTAAACGTAGGAAAAGCGGAGGCCGTTAATCGAGAGCAGTAGTAGCAGCAGCAGCAGCTCCGCGCCCGCGTCATCCGACACCTCAGCAAGCAGGAGCATATTCCCCCGTTGCCTTCGTCGGGAATCGGCATTCCGGTCCCGGACGACTTCCGGAACTCCGCAGCTCGGAGCTACTCTCGCATAAACATTGGCCATCTCCCTCTTACTCTCTCTCAGTCTCCCACTCGCTGCGCGTAGTGATTTACGCTCTCCCCCACGCTTGCGAGCGACGACGCGAGGCGGCTCACGAGAGTCCGCGCTGCTCACCACCGCCTCTCTCGACCTCGTCTTTGTCCCATCGCGCGCCCTTACGTATGTTTCCGCACCCGCCACTGCCCCTCCGCTACCCACCGACGGTAATTGTTTTTATTATTTACGACACTCGGATGGGATGGATCATTTATGTGCGCTTTGTCGTGAGGAGAGCGCCTGATGTGGGGGGACGAGCCCTCGGCACTGGCTCCTACGACCTATCGATGAACGATTATTATCATCAACACGTCTCACCGAGGCTGGTTTATTTGAGTGCATCCTTAAGTTTTGATTATCGAAGTTTTGGAAATAGTATCGCGAGATGTTTAATGATGTTTCAAAGGAGGCGATGTAATCGATCTGTGCCTATCTGCGGAGAAGTTTGATTAATTTTAGGGAGATAATATAAAGATGAAATTTGGACTCTAAGGAAATTAAGTAAATTGGTATGCGGAAATTCCGTGTTAAGTATTTTTAATAATTTACAAGTTTATAAGAAAAGTAAAAAGTCTGGTGAAAATTTGAGTCGTTTATTTGACACGAAACAAATAGTTTTCATATACCAAAATGTTTATTCGAGCGTTTTTTTATCATCAAATATTTTATTAACGGCTTCACTGAGGTATTCGGAACTCTCCGCGTGAGGAAACGAAAATTTAATAGGGCAGGTTCTACATCGTGATGCAAGACATAAAAAATAAAAGAAGTTTGGACATATTTCAGAAATTTATGAGCGGGACAAACAGTAAAAGAGCTGCCGTGATTTTATGGCTTTTTAACAAAAAGACATAAAGCACCTATTTATGTATTCAACCCGATATTTCCAATACGTGCGGAGTATGAGAAAAAAAAGAAGGCAATATTCATAAAGTATCCGTCATCGTGAAAAAAGTCAATTCAAATTTCTACGTCTTGTCTGTTAACTAAAGCAATAATTGTCCAATATCTACAGGTACAATGTTATCAAACTTATTGACGCAAAAAAATATTTTTAATGAAGAAGAATATGGTTCAGATATTTTTAAAATAATTTTTACTATCATCGTTGTTACAATTTCTTTTTTTTTTAACTAGAAACTATCAACACGCTTCGCGCGCTTTTTTAAAGATTTTTTAGGTTAAGATCAATTTTAAAAACAAGAAGTTAATTAAGATTTTTAAATCTCCAGTGTCATGTGATTAGTTAAATTCTTGGATCAATCAAGTCTTGAATAGATCAAGGACAGACCAAACTCGTCAATCTTTTAAGAGAGGCAGTAACGATTTCTTCATTGAAACAAAAATTAGGAATATGTATTTCTTCATTAAGGTAGAACTTAAAATTATCCCCAAATTGTGGAACATCAATTTGTTGCCATTGTGATTTTTCATTTGGATTGAGTTTATAGTCATAACACCGTTCGTTCGTAGATCTAAAAGAAAAACAAAAAGAATTACTATCAAGACTACATTTAATTAATTTAAGATATACAGAAACTTAGTTACCTGCGTGCGGTACAATCAAGTAGTTTAGAGTAAGTAAAACACTTCCTCGTTACAGCGTTAAAGTATAAACTACCTATGGCTTTCGCAGACCACGTACCTGCTTTCTTCAAACAATCTCGGAGTTCCTTTTCACAGTCACAATGTTTTCTAAAATATACAAATACATCATTGATACTCAAACGCAATTGACTTTTTTAAAGACTATTATGAAAATCCAGAAATTACAATACTTTTTATTTACATATAGAATTTCATCATTAGAGCAATTAGTTATATAAATGGATGGATTAAAAACAAAAACTTACATTACAAAATCACTGTTGTTTGTAATATTGTATTTTGTTTCGCCGATTTTTATTTCGCCCGAACATTTATGGTGAGCTCTGCAGCATAAATCCTCTTTTTCTTTTTCACCCAAATCATCATCGTTATTTGCAATAGCTTTTGTACCGCACCAGTTAGTGCCTGTTTAATAATTTTACAAATAAATTTTTTACTTGACTTGAGATTAAAAAATTTATAGAGAAAATTTAAAAGTAACGAACCTGTATAAACTATACTATCAAATATCCCACCGTTGTTTTCGTTTGTTACTTCACAGTTAATGGATATTACAAAAAGAAGCATGCAGAATGCACAAGCATACGAAGTTGAGTCAGCCATTATTTACTGAAAGCTGTTCACAAAAAAAGTTTAATTTGAATTAAGAAAATAATTACTCTTTATAATTTAATGATCTAAAAATGTAAAAAAATTTATTCATTGCAAATGTAAAATATCTTATGACTGTAAAGATACATACCTTTAGACAACGAAGAGTATAGTTTAGACAATTCTAAGATGTGTAATGACTTAAAAACGTACTCCAAGTCTCTTTTATACTAGAAAAAGCTTTGGCATTGTACGAGAAACCATCTGTGCACTTATTATTCTACCTCGATTGCTGTTTAGCATTAAAAGTATCGAAATTTTAATGGGTATTCAACTGTTATACCGTAGATAAACCGCACGTGCTAACAAAATATTATCCACATCTTGTGTCAATTGAATAGATAAAGTTTGAATCAATGACGTTCACGCGTAGAAGTTTCTGTTAAGTATTTGGATTCTGGTAAAAATGTAGAATCTGAAATAGTTCGTGCCACGCGCCTCTTTAATTGTAACGAGCCAAAGGTTTTAGTTAAATCTTGATTAATTTTATATTGCGATTTAACTTTAGTTATGCAAAAAATCAAATTAAATGAGAAAATTGACATTTCAAAGGAAAAAAAATTAAGCTAAACCGTCGTCGTGTAGAACAAAAGATGGCCACATCACGGAAGCTGTTTAGCGAAACTTAATCTCAGAGAATCTCGTTGCTATCGGCGCATCGATGAGGATGGGTATAGAGCACGAGTATATAGCACGAGGGATCGGCGCTGAGCAGGGTGGAAAGCCCGGGGTGGGTGGCAAGAGCGCACGGAAGGCGCTCAAGCGACGGGGGATGAACGTGTCATAAACAGCCCCCTGGGCGTAGTTATGAGTTTGTCTTCCCACCCCCCTCCTTGTGTCCCGCACCCCTTGAACCTCTCCCAGCTGGCTCGGTCTCTCTGGCGGGTGCAGGGCTATCCAGGCGCCAGAGCAGCAAGGACGGGCTTCGATGAGCGAGGCGCGTGCCTCGCCTGCCATCGAAAGATCAACTTAAATGATCCGTTGATTAACGCCTTGCCACATAAACGCGGAGCGTGCACGCGGTTTTTTCCTTCTCTGTACGCACGACGACGATGACGTCGACGACGCTGCTGGGGACAAATTTTAATTTTTCAATTCAATTTCTGACGTTCTGGAAGTTAAATTTTGCCATCGGTTCTCGACCTCATCTCGCATTCTGCCGAGAATGTATCGATAACTTATGCTTCTCGTTAAAATTAACCATAATTTTTGAAGGTCTGTAATTGTATCGGGTACTTATTCAAAAACCTGTCAACTCGCAACTGTCGATTTTCTTTGTCAAAACTTTAGCATACTCGTACTCTTCTCCATCCCCCACCACATCATTTTAATCGCAAGTATCACAGGCTTTTGGTTGACGTAAGAATTGTGATTAATTACGATTGCATCAACGCCATGCTTATTCGTCGTGTCGAAAGACAAGAGGAAAAAGCGGGTCCTTTGTTGCGCACTAGGCCATCAGCATATCCAGAGCGGAAGAGAGCGAGGAGAATCGATCCCCCGAGCGAGGCTTGGCATTGTGGTCTGTCTTTATGCTCTCTCGCGCCGCGAAATATTAGCAAATTTTTCGCCCCGCACCCAAAAGCATCCTTCTTCCTCGAAAAAAAAACGATAGCCCCGCGCACGGCTCTTCTTCGCCATTTACTCCTCTCGACTCTGGGCTGCCCAGCCACGCGTGGCTCTGCTTTTGACTTTTAATTTTTCCGTCACTTGGCCGTCCCTCCGCACCTTTAATCCGCGCCGCGCGCGTTAATCCCCTCTCGTCGAGAAAGAGAGCGAGTGAGACAGAGACTGAGATAGAGCGACGAGGCGAATTGTCCTCCTGACCGTGCTGCTCCTTTTTTCGATTAGAACCAAGAGAAGAAGAGATAGAGAGAGAGAGATAGAGAGGCGGGAAGAGACTCGGAATGCATTCCCTCGAATCTCGCATATCGTTTAGGCCTTTAATTGGCCGCATACATCAAGATTTTTTACTAATGCCTTAGTCTAGTGCTTCTTGGGTCATCTCGCAACTTCTTTCCTGCCTGCATTTGTTTTTTTTTTAGGTTTTGCTAATGCGAAAGCAAAGCAAATGGTACAACAGTTTAGAATATCCCTGATTGTTGTTGTCGCCGTTCGATAATAAATAGTCTCGTCAAAATTATATTAATCTGCAATATTCACTGTGCTAATAATTAAAAGTTAAAAGTTTCAAGCCCATATAATAGTCTTTAAAAGCGTAAAGTAACTTTCGGAAAACTACTAGGTTGTTGCAATCTCGGTGGATCTTAAATAATTGTTGAGATAAAAGCTTGGATTAATTGCAAACAATACAGGCGCGCACGAACTTGAGTAGAGCAGGAGGAGAAGATGTGTGTGGCGTGGTTAAACGAGCCAAAGGGAAAACAAGATCGCGATGGCTTTGCGCTTTAAACTATACGCCAGAGAGCCCTTGGCTTCGCGAGAATTAAAGCTGCGAAATCGAGGCGAGATATAGAGCCGCGAAATGCAATGTGGCCATCCGTCACTCTCTCTCCCTCCGTAGCAAGCTTCAGCTAACTCACTGCACGCGAATATATACTGTATGAGTTCTGTGGCATATCTCTAGACGCGGTAGATCGACATTTACGTCACATAGAGTAAATTAGTTTTGTCAATGCGAGTATGGCTTTAATTTATTTCGTGTTTTAGTTCCTTTTTTTCTTTTCAGTTAAAGCGCGATGACAGGTGTTTCTTTTAATTAAAATTTTTCTTCGGGATATTTCAAGATTTATTAGGTGAGCTAAAATTCGAAGAAGTGCCTTTTTAATATACAATCTACTATCTTTAAACGCAAATTTTACCTTGAACTATCAAATTCAACGTCATTCTCCATTGTAACGGAAAATCATATATCATATACAATCCATCAGGAATACGATTACTCACAACCAAGAATAGCATTATAAACTCAATTCAGTTTTTTATGCTGTGTATACACTGAAGAAAATCTTGAGAAAAAAAGTCATGCCTAACGATACGATTACACCTACATGTATACGTGCCCGAAAAAAGTGAAAAGTCATCGGGACCAGGACTCTGGGAAATATAAAAAATCGAAGGAAAAAAAAATAAAATCAAAATCCGATATCTATGCGCGTAGTTCGAATGGGTTTTTCGAAAAGCGATCCAGATCCAGGGGTCTTGGGAGGTCCGAAAGTAACGTGGAACGGTAACGGCTAATTGTGGAGGTTGAATAGAGAGCCAGTGTATAACTTAGGAGGCGGTTCATAAGAAGAACGAGAGGAACGGCACGCGCGCGAGCTGTGTACTGTATAGGCACAAACCGTACCCCATTCTCAGCTAATATTCCAAAATTCCAATCGGCATTCCAGGCCCGTTGGAAGAGAATGACGCGCCGGTATCGCGGCCCCGAACTCGGCGAAAACTTATTAGAGCCAGGGGATCCCCCACGGAGGGGTGGGGGGCCTAGGCCAAGAGAGAGGCCAGCTCTCGCGATTATTCAGCTGGTGATCCTGATTTCGGCAGACAGGCCGGAGCCGCGCACGGCTTCTCGGAAGAGAGCCGAGTTATGTCCGTGTGTAGAGGCCTGTACGGACGTATAGGACAGGTGCACGCGGCTCGGGCCCCGAGGCACCAGGGAAAGAGAGGCCAGGCTCGTCAGTGCTCGCTGGCTTGAATTATTGCGTCTCTCGGCGGTCGGCGAGCAAGAGAGATGGACCGAGAGCCGAACTCGGCTGCGGGCCTCTAATGATTTCTCCGTTCTTTTCTCGCTCTACACCCCCGCGGCCGCCCTTGCAGAGACAGCAGTTCCCCCCGAGCTTCTTTATTCTTTCGTTTCGCGTTTTTCTCTCTTTTTTTTCTTCTTCTCTTCTCTCTCGATCTCCCTTTTTTTATTTCTTTTCGAGTCTCTTTCGAACGAATTCTTTTATTTCGAGGCCCTTGGGAAAAGTGCGCGATTCGTGAAAAATTTCCGACTATTAGGGTTTTTGTGGCCCACTGAATGCTCGGGCGTCCCTCTGCCCCCTATACTATGCGCATTATTTTACTAATTTCGGCCTCTTTTTTTCCTTGTTGGTGGTGGTGGTGTTGCGAGAATGAAATGAATCGTGCCCGAGCAAGGGTCACGCTTAAATTGAAATAGTCCATTATACTGTCCGCGCTAGAACTGTCGAATTTGTCATTGTTCAAAGTAATTTTGAACGAGCTTAGTTTGTATGATCATTGTAGAAGACTTTAATGGGTTCGACTTGTAAATCTATTCGTCTTGATCATATGTATCTACGTATGAGGATACTGTAATTAAAAATTGTCCAGAGACAATAAACAGTTACCCTATCGGATAATCCACCTGTATGAGTCTACTTTCACAATTCACCAACCAAACAAAAAAAATCATGCTATAGCCAACGAACCTACCAGTCATCTCAAACTAAACCTTGTTTCAGGTCCATTTTTCAATCACTCCCAAACAAGCGTATCCCTTGCTAGGACCTCAAACTTCATAAATCCAGTCGTTCGCGTTAGATTCTTCGCGAGATGCTCCCTTGGCTACCGCGATGAGATGAAAATTTAAGCGAGAAAGATAAAATGTCCATCGATGAAAAATGTTTGGGTAGCGGGCGCGCGCGTGACGAACGCGTGAGCCTGCGGCCGAAAGCGATAGGCGACAGGGAGAGAGAGAGGGGGAGCTTTGTGCCAGGGTAGTTTTCTCGCGGCTCTCGTATCCTATTGTCACGCGGCCCTTCGCACGGCATACGCGCAACCGAGTCGAGAATCATCGCGCCTCTCTTTCTCGAGAGAGAAAGAATGAGATCCACCAGGTTCTATTCTCCAAAGAATCTACCGGCGGCGTCCTTCTTTATTCTCCTCTCTTGTCCTATTTTGTTGCGCGACGACTGAAAAAGAGATATACTCCGCTGGGCGTGCATTATAGGCTCTGAGAGGAGCCGCTGTAAATGACGCGCAAAATAAGACGCCGCCACGCTTGACCTTTTGGGACCCGCTTGATTTTCTTTCGGCTATCCCTTCTTCTTATTTATTGATACGCACGTGACCAACCTTTTATGAATTAATCTTATATTTATTATTTTTCGAGTTTTTCACTATTAAAAAAAAATAAACAATTTGATTTTTTTAATAAACCAACTGGAAAATTGAAACAGAAAAATGTATATTTGACCCACAACCTGAGCTTACTAAAGTGGTAAATACGAATAGATATATCTCTTGACACGCAGCTAACACCAAATTCACTAAATCGCCAGCATACAGAGGAACAAAAGTTCGGCGTCAAGAGTCTCTAGAGCACTCGAAGAAAACACGACGAGCGATATAATAAAGCAAAAAAAGCTATCATAAACCAAACAGTAAGAGCAATAAGAATGTAGAGATACAGGGGTCGAAAGGAGTAATACGTCGCAGTATTAAGCGATGACGCGGCTCTTACTTGCTCGTCATTGTTTCAGTGCAGCACCTCGCGCAAATGCCCCGCGTGTCCGGTCTACCGCGGCCACGAGCGGGGGTGTATCGATTGCCCCGCCCCCCTCCTCCTCCTCCTTCCCCCTGCCCAAGCGTAGTCATGACGACGATATCCCTTCTGTTTTCTTCTCCAGCCCACTATACGTACACACCTATATATAGGCCTGGAGCGTCGTAAACTCGTCGTGCCATCGCTTTTTGAAGGAGAAAGCAATCGCTAGCGGGGAAACAAAGAGAAATTGAAAAAGGATAGAAGAGCTTACTCGAGATGCCTGGAAGAAATAACAAAAACGATCGGGGAATGTTTCGAATTGATAGAAAATGCAGGCGAACTTTTGTTGCGAATGAAAAACCAGCCAGATTAAAGATACTTCATCAGAAAATAGAGAAGAATTTGGTTATGCGATGTATATGCGAGTAAACGAATACAAACTTATAGAGCTCATTGTTCGAACGAAACATCGTCTCTCGCGCGATTAAAGACGAACAGCATAGAAGACCGACAATCGGCTTATAAAAGCGTATACCTGTCGTCACACACGGCTCGATGTATACAAGGCTACCAGTCGCGTCAACCGCGTGCCCTAGAATAGATCGAGCGACGTTTTAACGATGTCCTCCGAGCCGACCTTGTCGACTTTGCTCGAACGAAAAGTTTAGCCGTCAGCCGTGGCGACGTGAGGCGTTATAAGGAAAGTAGACGAGCCGCGAATTCTAGAAAAGAATGATTAAGCCGAGCAGGCTCTCGAGAGGCTGCTTTTCTCGCGCTGCTGACTCGGCTACCCGAGACTGCCCTCGCTATTCACGGAAGCCGGCATCCAGACTTTGCTCTTATTGGACACTCTTGGAGAGCCCTCGGGATTTCTGGGTCAGACGCGCGCGGGGCCCCGGCTATTAATATGGAAATTAAAATTCCCCGCACCGATCCTCGGCAGCCACATTGTTCTCGACGAGCCGCTGCCCGTTCCCGAAGATTATAATGTCATTTTGCAAACGCTTATCTCCCCGTCTCTCTCTTGTGTCGCGCGCGCTCTTTTTCTTCCGTTGAATTTCAATATGGTAATAAGGTTGGGGGTTTCGTTCAAACGCACACAAATGCATCGAGTGCACAAGCAAAAAGAAACTCCGAAAAATCAAATGAACAAGTAACAAAACTAAAACGCTTTTATCTCCGTAGTTGAGGCAGATGGGAAGGCATCGAGGACACGGGCTCTCTCGCGGCTTGATTAATACCTCGTTTTTCGGCAAGTCCCGTGGCCACACGGCCTGCTTATCATTGGCACGATCCAAATAATTACACAGCCCCGATAATCGGTGCAGAGCTCTGGCACCTCGGGCACGCCGATGCTCTAGAAAGATAAGAAGGGCCGAGCAAGTGTGCAGGCCCCCCCTTTTACTCATCTGATCAAGTCGACGAGAACGACGAGACGGGCGTGCTATATGCATACACACGATAAAGCTCGGGCACCTGTGCGCCCCGCTCGGGTTTTTCGAGGGAAAAAAATGCGCCGGCGGCTTTGAGAAAGACGAGCGCTGGGAATCGCTGATGATTGATCGTCTCCCCGGCTCTTAAACCTGCTGATCCTGCCGAGGATAATGCTGGCTCACTCGGCAGCGTTAAAAAAAGAAGAGTATTATACTTGTCTAAATAAACGGGTTGTGTAATGATGTGGATGTGATTGGGAGTATATACAGCAATGGGAGGAGAGTTTTACACCTGCGCGCTTTTGTTACGAGCTTATGAACTTCTTTACCGAGCAATGTTGGATGTACTCTAGGTAATTGTCGTACGCGACGATGAAATAAAAGGATGGAACTTAATAACAGACGCAATATCCTCGTCAAAGCTATATTGATAGATGAAAGCTGGAGAAGAGCAAGGCTAAGGGAAGAGCCGCTCGTAAATTAAAAAATCCGAAGAAAAGCGCGAGGAAAAGGCAAGGGACCGAGTTAATATAAGCTAACGCTCGGGACAATAGGTACAGCGAGTGCAAAAAAAAAAGAAAGAAGGAAAGAGAAAGTCCAAGGGTGTATACAAGAGAGGAGCATTGACTGGAGGGAAGAAAAACAAGGCTGCATTGCAATCTCTCGCGGCAAAACGAAAGCGAGGAAAAGAAAGTCCGGGAGGGGGGGGGGGAGTGAAGAAAAGCGTCGCGCGCTCAAAGTGGAAAGATGGAGAAAGCCAAGGGACAAAAAACGAAGATATACCTATAGCTGAAGTTAAGAAACAAGAGACCAGAGGAGCA
Organism: Anagyrus pseudococci; assembly: GCA_030522585.1. Lineage (NCBI taxonomy): Eukaryota > Metazoa > Arthropoda > Insecta > Hymenoptera > Encyrtidae > Anagyrus > Anagyrus pseudococci. The sequence goes on from JAPYYQ010000940.1 coordinate 73,685, forward strand.
GTCGAGGAGGAAAAAAAAGACGGAGAGGAGGGGTTGCTCACGAGTCCTTAAACTCGCGCTTCAGCTACGCTATACGCGTGTAAGTATAGATCCTCCGAAGGATGATAAACGAGAGAGTATGGGCACGCAGATGCGCATCGATAGCATAATGAGGTGTCCGCGCGAGACTCGTTCCATTCGCGCCTTCTCGGAATTTCCTAGCTCCGAGAAAAGCGCTATGCCGCTTAGGGCAGAGATTCCCTCAGGCCACGCATTGTCCTGCTATTCGTCACGGCATGCAGTTCTCTATCTCTCTCGTGGCGCTCGTTATTAATAGACTTCGGTCGGTGAAGAGTATGCCGGCGTGTACAGGTCGCTTTGTGGGCTGGGCACGTGGGGGCATTGTAGAGGGACAGGGCTCGTAAAATGGTGACCGGGCGCTTTCTCTCGATAAACGACAGACCTATGTGCTTTTAGTGAGCTTACGTTACTATATATACGCATAGAGCTATATAGCCAGTCGAGAGTGACTCCGGCGCATTAGCCCTCCTTCCTCGCGGGGGCCCGGGGCATTAAACGCCCGTCGTAAATATGCGCGCGGCTGCGGGGCAGGCGCCAATAACCCTTCGTTTCTCGCTACCTAATAATTCAACGTCGTCCGGCTATAAGCTGTATACGCGAATAGAGTTACGCGACCGCGCAAAGTACAAACACGCGCGTTCTCCCGGCTCTACGTATGTGAGCTGCAATGCCATGCTTGTTTACGCAATTATGCTGATTTTGATAGTTGCCCCGGCGCTTAGCGATCATAAATTATCTCGAGTCGAAATTTGCATCGACCGCTTGAAAGCCGTTAAACATTCCCGCGTGTTCGCATATAATCTCAAAGGCTGGACAAAAGAGGGGGGGGGGAAGTCGAAGGTGATAATTGTTGCAACGCAGCCGCAATCTCGGGTGTCGAGAAAAACAAAAGCCACGCGGGCGACGCTGCTCCGGAGCTCTATCAAATTAGCTCGACTGGATACATACACGTGTAGATCGATAAGAGCCGAGAGAGACAATATCCGAATAAGCTCGCGAAAGAGAAAGAGAGAGAGAGAGAGTCCGGGCGAGAAAAGAAAGAGAAAGGAGTTCACATGTATACTATGTAGGGGAGTTACCTGCGCGTGCGGGGATATGCCACGTATATATATATACGTATCGAACGAGCCGAGAGCGCTCGAAGGAGAAAAATCATCCATCAATGTTCGAAGCGCGTCCGTGGACCTTTCGGACTTGCTCTCTCTCTCTCGCGCGCGCAGCATTCTTCGATGCGGAGACGTGTCTGATGGACGGGCCGATCCCGTGTATCGGAGAGGAGCTTCGCTTTCCTCTACCTCATCCACCCCCGAACTCCCCTCCCTCTTTTTCTTCTCCTTTACCCTCTCGCTCGTTTTTTTTTCTTTTCGGCTCTTCTTTCTTGCCTCCCTTTTTTTTCCTCGAGATTAGCTTTTTTATATACTACGGGAGCACGCGCGCGCACCTCATAAAATTGATGAGCCGCTTTGACTAATTTATTACCGGGCGTCCGGGGAAATAAAGAGCACGAAATTCACGTGGAAATGATGGATCGTACGTACGAGCGCTTGCAGCAGCAGCAGCAGCCCTCTCAGTCCTCCACCATCGCCTACACCCTTCAGCTCGTCTCTCTTTGTCCGATGTGTACGCGCACTTGCGCCCAGCCGGAGAGGAGCACTGAATGATATCCCGGCTGCCGATCTCGCGCTTCGGCCGAGGACAATATCCGCGATTGGGGCCCGGGTGACTTTAGCCGCTGGGCTACTATCGCGCTCAGCGATCGCTGCGAGAGCGCGCGTGGGCGCGTATATAAGTTGACTGCACTTGCCGGTCATTGTGCGAAGCGCAAAATTCAACGAGAGAGAGGCCCTGCAGGCTCAGGTGCTACCGCCTTGCAGCAGCTGATGTATTATTGCATATACGCACGTATCACACAGACGCGAGCGTATGCATATAGGCGCGGGAGAGAAGCCGATTAATTGTTGCGCTCAAGCTGCGCGAGGCTTATTATTTTCGCCGGGCCTGCATATTTTTATTCGTCGCGCGAACAACGAGGTCCCCGAGGAGCTTTCGGGGCTGCTCCTCTTTTATCTTTACTCCCGCGTGCAGCGTCTACCTTGTTTTATTAATAACTCTCGACTTTGTGCGCGAAGAATTAATCGTTGGAAAGTTATAAAAATGCCGAGTAATTTTGAACGCACAGGTGGAATCGACTATTTGATCAAAACAGCTGATTGGGGTAGGGTGACGCCAGTCAAATTGTGTAATGTACACGCAGGCGTACGGAGGGTAGCGGCATTAGGCTCGTTTGTCGATCGTCGCCTGCGGGCAAATGAGAAATAGAGCCAGTTCGAAATAGAAATAAGTTGCTCTCCGAGTATCCATTGTGCAAGGTGTTTTTCTCCGACGCAAGGGACATTCCGGTGAAAAGCCCCACTAGAGCCCTCATTGAACAAAGCGCCGCGGCTAAGGCATAACGTATTCGAAGCTCGAGGGGACTGCAAACAAGCCGAAGAAAGAGAGAAGAGTATGCGCGGTCGTGCGGAAGCCAGCGCGAAAGAGAGAGAGAGAGGCTCTCTCGTGCGTTAGCCGAGGGAGGAAAAATCAGGGCCGCGTGTACAATGCCAGCGTATAACTGTACATTATACGCGCGGACTGTCGGCCGGCGCTTCTCCTCGTCTCCGCTTGAAAGGAGATCGGTAGGAGTGACGAGACGACGGCGCAGTCGAGGAGCCGGAAAAAAAAGAGAGAGAGAGGAGATTCGCCGTTCGGGGAAGCCCGGCCCCAACGAGACAGGCCGGGAGAAAAAGAGAGGAAGAGAGAGGCTGTAAGAGCGGCCGGGGGTGGGAATAAAGAAATCCTCGTAATCCAAGGAAAGCTAAGCCGACAAGGCGAGCCGCCGCGCCGAGAGACGAGATGATCCTCTGTATGCCGGTGCAAAAAAGGAAGAGAGAGAGGGCCACGCGGCTGACCCAGAGACCGAAGGAATATGGGGGGAGAGAGAAGTCAAGCCCCCGGGGCCAGTCGAGTGGGGCACAAAGGATGCCAACAATGCGGCAACGCGATACACACAGCTGGCTTGTAAAACACAGAGATCCCGTGAAGATATGTGCGCGGATTATACAAGGGCTCTTATGAGCTTGGCAAAGGCTCGTTTTGGGCTAAAGGGTGAACGTGCGCCTGGGACGCGGAGAACGGCCGAGCTCCATACGACGTGCTTATCTCGCCCCTTTTCGAGGCTTTACTCTCCCTTTGACTGCATGCGTATACAGCTATACGGGGATCTCTTGATTATTTTCCTTCGACGCCCACGTAGCCGTTTGTGGGTCACCAGGTGTTGCTGGGCTTTAAGACAGGGCTTGCGAAAGCCCCGTGGAAGAGATAGAGAGTATAAAAGCGAGTTTATGGTTATTGGATTACGGGAGAACAAGGTGCGGGGTTACGCCGCGGCTACCGGGTGCGCGCTCGGAAGTTTATTTCGCGAGCGCACAGGTTGTTGTAGCTGCGAGCTAAACGAGAGAGCTCGCTGATTTAAGGGTTTCGAATGACTTGGTTGGGAAGGCGGCGTACGTAGCTTGTTCGTTACAGCACTGCCATGTACGCTTAATCGGGTATAAAAAATAGAGTAGCTGGAAAGATAAAGATGGAAACTATTTGGAATTGAAAAGAGTTTGCGAAGAGAAAACATGAAAAAGATGAACATTTTTTTATTTGAAAGTCTCACAACACGTGTGTCGTTGTGGAAATGTATCAGTTTTATTTTAAGAAAAACAAACGTTTTCCCTCTATATACATATTGCAAAATCAAACACCAAACTTCCATCCCACAAATCCAACCTCACTAATCCTTCAATCATAGAAAAATCCTTCCCCGTATTAACCCATTAAATCCTGAGCCGAATCTAGGCGAGATAGCATCCATCTAACTATCTGAACCGTGTCTTTTTGTAAAAAAAAAATACCCCTATTT